>JAPDSC010003400.1:0-18409 GCA_026290005.1 Latrodectus geometricus
ATAAAAGAGGTTTTTATTTTGGTGTTTAAAATATTGATGGTTAAATGCAAAAAAAACGAATAAACATTAAAAAGAAAACAAATATATGCATATGTAGTAGATCATAGTGTAAACATTAAAAGATCTTTTAGATTAATAGTTAAAATGGAAATCTCTAAATAGCAAGTACTTCTAACAAATACTGATGTTGTTGGACATTTTTTAAGGTGTAATTTTAAGAAGTAATAACAGATATCTATTTAAATTATTATATATATCATATTAAAAATTTAAAAATTAAATTTTATATGTCTAGTGGGTAAATTCTTAACGTTATGATATCCCATTTTTCACTAGTCGGTAAAAAATGGGATATCATAACGTTATCAGCAAAATTCTACATAGGAATTCATATTTTCTTGAAAACGATTCGGAAATTGCTTAATGTTTTAAAAAACTAATTTGGAGAATTAATCTAGTTTGATAGTTTGAATAAATACAGTTAAGAAATCAAGTATATATAAAGCTGTAAATGATATATAATCATTTTAAGATTAATTTATTTGAATTTTAATGTATATTTTTTAAACGGTGAATATTCATACCTTTCACCTTACGTATGAGGGGACCATAATTCACACAAAATCTGTATTTTTAGGAAATAGCAAAATTTACATAATAAAATTATTGCTAATTGATTATATATATATACGTATAGGAATTAAAACGAGATAATAAAACTTATTAAAATTGGTAAATGTAAAAATAGAAGTAGAAATAACAAGCATAATATATTATTAAATATTTATAAAATTTTTAGAAATAAATATTTGGCGCACATTTTTTATAAAAATTTATATGATACATCTGTATAAAATAAAAACTGAAAAAAATGACCAAACCAGATTATTTAGCAGTAACATTAAAATAAGTTGTGTAAATATAGATGCAATTTCTATACAAAATATCGAATTCATACGCATCTTTTAAAGATATATATATATATATAGTTACATGTTTCTACATTAACTTTCAATTCTGATTCACAATTCCTAAGAATAAAATTTATTAAAGTGTAAAATATTTCAGAATAAAGCTTTATCAAATTATGAATGTTGAAAAATAGAATTTATATTCAAATACAAATTGCTTTGCTCCATTTCTCCAAATAAACAGAAATATTTTGTTTTTGACAAAAGACAGAAAGTGAAGCATATTATAAGCCCGTATCTTACAAATTGATATAAGTAGAAAATATACTTCTTTTCCAGTTCTTTTCATAGCGAGTTTATTAAATTTTAAAAGACACTGATAATATTGCAGGAAGTTTTGAAAAATCTAAATCCGAATTACTTATAAACACACTGGCTATTTTCACACTTTCATTTATATTACTTTTTTTTTTATAAGTGTTGAACCTACAATGTTTTTATTCTATTTTTACAAAGCAAAGAATTCGTTGTGCTGAAGGATTTCCAACTTTCTTTTCTTCTTATCAAATAATATAAATGGAATTAGGCAAAATAATTTTAAATTTTTAATAGCTTAAACTAAAGGGCTAAAAATTTATTTACGTCAGAAACATTCACCAGACTTCTGTTTGAAGAAAGCTCATTTTTCTTTTTACATCGCAGAAAAGACTATTAAAAATATTAAAGATGAAAACGTTTTCCATGGCCTCGAAATTAAAGAAGAATATTTCATATTTTGAAATGAGATTCAATAATGAAGTATCTTTGTAAAGATTGAAAGTGTGTTTGTACTTTAAGAATCAATTACAATACAATTAATATTAGATTACATTTAAATCATCAAATCAATCATTTTTTGATTAAAGACCAAGATTCGAATTCTCATTTGTTTCCTTTGTTGTAGTTTCACTTTGGTAAAAATTGAAAAAGGACTGAAGCTAGATATGAGATTAGCTTACACATTGCTTCATATTCAAGTGAACTGGAAAGCAATATTTCTTCTTATATGGTTCAACATATAATAGAGGACATACTTAACAAATGTAATTTGGTATGCTAGTACAAATTAACAAATGAAGTTTGTAGGAAAAATTTTGATATTATTTCAATAAAGATTATAAATAAAATATATTTTAATAGTAAAAATAAATGAATATTAGTTTAATCAAAATGTATTTCGACAAGATGATAGATGGATATGTAACTGTTGTTTGTATACGAAACGGAGGTATATACGAAATATCTGATCAAAAATATTTAGTGTAAGACATTTCATATTATACCGATGTTGTGTTTTCATCTTAGAAATAGTAGTAATAATAGTAGTAATAATAATAGAAATAATAGAAGGAACTTACTGTTCCTTCATGACATATTGCTATATATACAAAATTTTACCCTAGTGTAAAATTTTGTATATATAGCAATATGTCATGAAGGAACAGTAAGTTGCTTGTCATATAGATCTGTGGCTTTATAGGAATAATATACTGTATTTTATAAATCCACGGTTTACATATATTAACATGCAAGTTTTTAACTCGTATTTTTCACGTGTGTACCATCATCCTTAATACAATATGAGTCACAAAATAATAAATTGATTTTGTGTTGGAATATTTTTCAGTAAAGTTCATGATTAGAAATAAAACTGTTTATGAAATTTCAACTGTTCATTCAGTTTAATTATTTTTAATATGGATTAATAAAAAGTTTGTTTTAATCATTCAATATAATAATAGTGGTATTTGTTTAAAAATATACAATAGAGTTATTTTATAAATCCTTTATTTGAATGCTAACATTATCATTAATTTAAATATTTATAATAGCACATAAGCGCTTTGCCAATATATAACTACCAAAACACATTCCCAATTCATATTAACATAATATCATACTAAATAGTATCACATTTTGTCGGAATTTTTTCTGAATGAGGCATGAAGTATAATTATATCATACGAATTGTTTTATCATTATATATCACATTAAGTTTCTTTTAATAGATAATTCAGTGTATGTTGTCCAATGAATCTAATTCAAAGTCGAGCTAGTTCAATGCTTAGCTAAATTTATTCTCAAAATCTCTGTTTCTACTTTTCAGTGAGAATTTCCTCATTATATTTTCAATACAAAATAGTGAGATATTAACATTAGACAGGATAGAATAGATGGAATAATTAATTACTCTCTAGATGTTATAAAGGTAAGCAAACAGTTTATACTTTTATTAGCCATTAATTATGTAATATGATCTTGAATAAACCAACATTAAAAAAAAACATACTTTGTACTTATATCTTTTAAAAACAAATCAAGCAATAAAAAAATAAAACTTATTCGGAAAAAAACAGGCTAAAAAGAAAGAGAATGTAATACTCTATAAGAAGAAAAAAATAGGGCTCAAAGAAAAAAGGAAAGAAACTAGTTAAAGACGAGCAAAGAAAGTTGAGTAGTGTATATTTTGCTTCCTTATTAGTGTATAGATGAGATCAATATGAAACCAGTGTCCTATCCGCGCGGGGGCGTGTCCAGGATGGAGACTAGCGATAAGATGATACCATTGGTACAGTGGAGAAGGGGGTGAAGGACAAATATTAGCCTCAGTTGGAAGTCAGGTGCACGGAAACTCCGTGAAATTAGAAGGATTGTAGCAGATGTTCGCTTTTCGAATCGTATATCTGTTGCTGAGGTAGTTCCTATTTCCATTAATTCACTGCAAGGAAAATCTTCTGTGATTACATGTAGTGAGGATATTATAGAAACCAAAACTGATTGTGTCATTTGTCCGTCATTGTTTATTTTATACTCAAAGAAAATTTTTATCGCTGGAAAATAGTTTGAATATGAGATATTTTCCTTCAGTTAGATATTCTTTACAGACTGTCTACTTTAGCATTATAGTTAAAAAAGGGGGTTTTAAAAAAATAGATAAACACTTAATAAAATTTATTTTTTGTTTAAAAAGGTATTATTAATAATGGGAAAATTCATGTCAAATTACATTTTTCTTATTTATTATATTTAAAAAATGTGTATTAAAATTTGTAGAAAATGTATTTTTTCTATTGTGAAATGTTTGGAAAGTATAATCGAGCTATGGCTAGTAAAAATATCGGTCAAAAGAATAGGTGTTGCATTAATATACATAAAATCTTCTTTATTATTGTTGAAAACTGATGTGTTTGATCGTAAATTTAATATCATATTAATACTAAATATATATTTAAACAAATGGCAATATGTTTCCATTTTTGCAAAATTTTCCTCTGAAATGGAAACTTAAATTCAAATGCAACTTCATTCAACAGTTGTTAAAGTTACTAGAAATTATCTTCAGATTTGTTTTAAGATTTATCCAGGTCGTCAATATTGAAAGCATGAGACAATGATGAATATATTGAAAGCGTGAATTTAACAAATGCAGAAGTTCAAAACATATAACAACTCACAATATTAAAAAAAGCTACATTAAAATGTTCTCAAATGTAAAAACTTTTATGACAATTAAAATCTAATCTGTACCAATAAGTAAATTATACCAGAACTTATTTATTGTTAGTTCTCGTGCAATTTAATTTTAATAGTAAATTTTACTTTCAATCTCATGGATTTCCTATACAGTACTAGCATTTCTCCACATATTAGATAAAAATGACAATCAAACAAATATTTATTTCATTAAAATAAGGTTGACTTCTTTACTTTGCTCAAATTTTTTCCTCGGGGATATAAGCAAATTTACACATAAATAAAGATGTAAGAGATTTTTTCAATCAGTTTATAACTACGTCAATTGCTCTCATTTGATATAGAGCTCATAACAATGTGTTTCAAATAGTTGCAATATATTTAATTTATTATAATTTATTTATTAATAAATTTAATTAATATACTTAATTTTATAAGTACCATATTTTAAAGTAATATGAATAAAATTTTACGTGTTTGTTTAATCATCTCATCAATTGGATGTGAATTAAAATATACCTTTTCCTAATTGTTTTATCAATGGACACCATAAAAGGAAATTAATGGAACATTTAGGATGTTGATTACAAAAATGTAAAAATGTTTTACAAATGATATTGATAATATTATCATATTTATCACTATCATTTTCAGAATGGTATAACAGTATGCATTTTTCAAGTTAAACTAAACAGCATGTTTTCGTATAACATCACCATAGACAGCATCCGATAAGGATCGGCAATAACACTAAACTTTCAACTAGTCTTCCATGAGGGAAAGAATCCATCGGAATAACATTAAAACCTTGTAAACCTCAAGGCGGTATCCATGGAGACCTTACGGAGAAAGTTTCCATCCTGAAGAAAAGATAAGAAAACGAAAGAAAAATGAAGAAGAAAAAAAAATCCTCCCTACCACATCAGCAAGCAATGAGAAAAGAAATGAAAACGACTGGAGAGCCCACGATGCTTGGAGTTATGTGATTAGAAAAGACGCGTTTCTTGAAACCAAAAAATACCAAATTGGGCATCGTAAGTTCCTTAAGTCTCTGTAAAGGTACATCATGAGCCAGATGGTAGGGGGGGTAGGAAGGGAAAAGAAAGAAAATTGCACTTTATTCGCTTTGAACGCCGGAGCAGTACGCGTGTCTAGTATCAGCATTTCTCATTTTTTGACATTCGTTAGATTGCTGCAGAAGATATAATCGAATGTGGGTTAAATGGGATGCCCAGTAATCAAATAATGCAGTGGAATATTTTGATGGATTCAATATATTTTTATTTACATCATATCTTTAAATCTAATAAAAAGAAAATGTCATTTTTAATTATTGATCAATGAATCAATAACTTGATTCTTAAAGAATAAGCAGTTTTGTTTAAATGCATCAGTTAAGAAAAGCCAATTTATGTGTTTAAGTTATTGAGTGTCAAAACAAGTTTCAAACGTGAATTACTTGTTAAAATTTGCCATTTAATAGCTTGAAATAAGCTTTATACATACATGCTTACATAAGTTTTTAAATTCATCACTAGCATACCATCAATATTTTTCATATGAACACATTTGAACGTATCCTGTGTAATTTTGGCAAGCATTTTAAGAAATCAATTAATTATAATTCAATGTCCATTTATAAAAGATCATAATCATATTTGAAAAAGCACTCTCTGATTAATCACTTAATGGTTTAAAAACCATTAAGTGATTTATAATTAATGACAACAAACTTAACTATATATTTTATGACCAAAATAAGGAACTCAAAGAAACATAAATATAAACATTTTTACCGCGTATTAGATTTATTTTCCTATTATTATCTGATTTTATTTTAGATATATTTTAAACAAATAAGTTGAGTTGAACCTGAACAAAACTAAGTATACACTTAAACTATTTGCGAGTATATAGCTCTTGATAATATATTTTATTATTTATGGTGATAGCAAATACATTTTATTAATCCGATACTGTATTCAACAGTATTTTTTCTCATTTCAATGAAACATGTAGCATATTAGATTTTTTTATCGCTAAAGAATCAGGACTCACGGTGCTAGAAACAGTAAATAGTTCTTATATATATAAAGAAATCTGAAAGTTCATAGGATTACAATATGTGATAAAAAATTGTATCACTCTCAGAAAATTATAAAAATAAATTCTTTTTCTTCTAAAATAGTTCATATTGTTACTTCTAAACAAATATATATTTTCAGGTTAACCAGCATTAAAAAAAAAAAATAAATAAAAATAAAATAAAAAATAAAAAAAAATAAAATAAAAAATAAAAGATTGCAAGATAAATCTTGAATTCAACAACGGCTTATTGTTATCATGAAAACTATTTTATTTAGTAACGTATTTTTAGTAAGATTTAAAAAAATAAACATAAGTTTATAAAACATGAATTGGAAAAAGAGTAACAAATGAGAAAATGGAAGGATTAAACTGAAAAAAATATCCTACTTAATAATGGAAAAAAGATTAATTTTGAAATTTCAGATGACTATAAAATATATAGGCTTATTTATGACAAGTATGAGAAATGTTTTCTAAGCGACTTAATGGAGGAGGTAAAAATGTGATTTCTATAAGTAATTTTTGTTTTGCGGCAAGGTGCAACTCAGAATAAAACTTCTTAATTTATGAAAAACAGTGAATAAATAGGATCATAAAAAGTTTTCGAAAAAAGTACTTTGAAAATGTTAGTAATCTTATTGTCTTCGTCGGAAATTTCTAGACATGTCTTGTAGTATACTATTTATCTTATAAAGAAACTGTTTGCAAAATAATAACATTAAAAATTATAGTTGTCATTAAAATCACCAAATTTATATATCAGAGAAAAATATTGCAATATTTACGAAAATATGGTACAAAGTCATGTAAAAGATAAATCATAATTAATATTTTCGATATCTTAAATATTCTCAAAAAAGATAAAATCATAAAATAATTCTATTTAATATTTTTTGTAATAGATATTCACACACTCACACAGAAATATGATTGCAAATGCTTTTTAATTACAAAATTTAAAAATACATTGTTGTTTCTGATGACACTTGTCAACGTCAAGTCCGCCGGTCCGAGACTAGGGGAATGAAGTCACAGAGAGGGCTTCTTCCGTTTTTGAATAGAGCACGCTCATACGAAGGTGGAGGTACGACTTTTGGCTCATAGAGGGCAGTACCATCTGAATCTTCCAATTTAGAGATTAAAACTAGTGAAAACCCAAAGCCTGGTTCCAACCACACCCGGAAGTATTAATTTGTAATGGGAACATGGAGGGCATTGCGATCCGACTTATTTTACGTGCCCCAGTCGCCATTAGTGGACACGACAGATCTTCAGCTAAGCCGGGATTCAAACTCTTGAAACGAATTAAGCACATATATTTTGAAATTTTGGACTTCAAGCTATATAATATCTTTGCATTGGTTTAATGATACAAAATATCAATCAATTATTCTTTTTTTTTTTTTTTTTTTTTTTTTTTTTTTTTTTTTTTTTTTTTTTTAATGAGTAAGATATTACATCACTTTTTTTAGAAGACTCATTCCTTTTTCTTATTCCACAAACACTTTTTCTAAATGAAAATTTATTTGTCATTAAATCAAATAGAATTCAAGAACTTACAGGACCTTTTCAATATATCCCTGAATATTTTTATAGAACCAAAAAATGTGACTCAACTATTAATATTTAATACGAAAACACATTTATGTTATTCTTGTCTGCGTAGTTGACAACTGAAAAGAGCTTAAAGAGTTTACGTAAAAAAATTATGCCACGTAACTTTAAATCCCAATTGATGAATAGTTAGGTTTTTCTACATTTTCAGAAAATGTTAATGTAGAATAATTAAAATGTTTAATTTACTGTTATTTTGAAAAGTCCTTAAAAATATGCTATTCAGATGAATATCGATTGAGATTGACCAGTTTAATAATAGAAAAATTAACATTACTATCTCGAGTTTACATTGCATAGTGACTTATAGAAAAGACTACACTTTCAACACATTTAAAATTATTGACAGTAGTAGCAATGTTTTTAATGGTGGGGCAATTTGTGACTGGCCCCATCGTCTACAACAAGACCGGAAACTACTACTCATTTTAATGTTACCTGGTGAGCACCTATGAACCAAGTCACGGAGGTATTGTAAATCAACATTTGAACCACAAAATTACGAGTTATATACAATATTCTGAAAAACTCAAGAAAAGATAATAAAAATTAAAATATTTAAGCAATTAAAAAAAATTCCATACTTTATAAATAATATCGTTTGCAAAATATTTAAATTTTTACAATCGATATTATCTGAATAAAATATTTTTTTACTCGCATCGGTATTATTTAAATATATAACTTACAATTCGTTAATGGTAATTGCAATTGGAAATTTTTGAATTTTGCTAGGTATTGAATATTATTAATTAGATATTTGACTTTTACAATAAAAATTGAAGAATAAATTCTTATTTTTTTTATCAGATTGTTACATTTAATTACATAAATTTTCTTAATTGAAGTTATCTACATTGATAATTATTAAAATTTTTACACATGTATCATTCTTAGTAGCCTAGAATTAATATATGTTATTGACATGATTTCATGCGTTTTATTTAAGATTTAAATAACTATTGTTATTTGTTATTACTAACACATCAGAAATAACTTTTTCTGTATAACATTGACGCTGCATATTGGTTAATATAAATTCTCAAGAGTGTGACTTTTAATCAAAACATTTAATCACATCATATTACTCTTAGGAATGTATGTAGATAATGGAACGCATATGAATGCCATGATAAAAATCCAGAAGTTTCCCAAACAACTACAATGAAAAAATTATTACAGATTTCATAATTTTTCACTCATTTAACTTTGAGAAGTTATTTTTTAATTTATTTTAATAGAAAAATATTAAAAATATCGAGTAAATACATGGTTTAATTAAGTTGTTGTTGTTAATGACACTTGGCAACGCGAAGCCCGCAAATCACAGAGATTAGGCGAATGTGAATCAGAGAGGGAGCATCTTCCGTTTTTTAATAGAGCACCTTCATACGAAGGTGGAAGTACGACTTTTGGCTCATAGATGACAGCACCAACTGAATCTTCCAATTTAGAGATTGAAACCAGTGAAGACCCAAAGCCTGGATCCAACCACCCCCAGAGGTATTAATTTGTAATGGGAACAAGGAGGACATTGCGACATGGTACATGCCGCAGTCGCCATTAGTGAACACGACGGATCTTCGGCTAAGCCGGGATACTCACTACCTTTTGGTAAAGAGAACAATGCCCTAACTAACCAGGCCCGGTTTAATAAAGTAATATAAGACATTAAACATTAATGAATTAAATTAATGACTATTCAAATTATCAATATTGTTCGTTTTAAATGTGAGCTTGCACTATTGCATAAAAGTGAAATAAATTAAGTGAATCGAATGCTGCATGGTATGATATCATACTTTAAAAGTTAAATAATGAACATGATTAAAAATTTGCTGAAGAGAAAAAATTGCTGTTTTGTATTTGTCACTCATTTCATAAATATTTTTCATCCTATTTTTTGTCAGCTGTACAAAGCATAAGAATGCTTATCATTGAAATATGCACCAATGTGAAAAAATACCATTTGGAATACTCGTATATTTTAATAAAGTTGAATAAATATAATGTTCAAATAAAACGACAAAATTACGCATCATTTCAAACAATTTTTTTCATAAAAATAACATGCAATAAGCGTAAAAAATAATCACTGTTCACATTTTTCATCGCCATCTGAGAATAGAGTTCGAAGATTCTAAAGAAATAAATCGACTGCATTAACATTATGGCACCCGTTCCCACTCGAGGAAACTATCGTCCTTCTCCTAGATATCACGACATTAATCTAAATTGGGGACAGTAATGATATGCAACAAAAGGAAATACAAGAAGTAAAAATAACCGTCGTTTAACATAACCCGTCGCATCGCGAACGAGAAATTAAATAAACAAACACTGATCGAACATTTATTCTGGCACAAAAAAACATGGAAACAGCATTCCACAAAATCTTTCAGATTCAATAACACAGCCATCAAAATGTCTTTTGCGATAGGAACATGAAAAAGCATTCATTATATCATTTACACCGACCGCCATTAATTCATATGAGCAGCGCCCTCTGGAGAAAGACAAGTAAACACATACATGTTAACGCTGGAGGAATTTAATGCAAGAAATATGATTTATCACGCGATTTTCCGAAGGAAAACAGTAACATATGGCAGTTGACAAGTTGAATTTATTTCATCCTTTTTCAGAAGTTTTTTACTTGTTTATTTTCATGGGAAACGTTTAGAAAATTTTTGTTTCATTCTTCCAACAAAAGGGTGGGAAGAGCTTGATTAATTTCGATGAAAAATTCGAACAATAATAAAAATGGTGCTCGAATCCCTAAATGCACAGTCTCAGTTTAAGGATTCATAGTTAATAAGAGGAAAAATAAAGGGAAAAGAAACGACTCCAGATTTCGTGCTAGGGGAATATTTAAATTTGCGAAGAAATGGTTAAGCGCTGTAATACACGATTTTTCCTTTGTTTATTTTAGATTAAAAAATGAGCAAATAATATCTTTTTTGAGGGCACTTCAATAAAATATGTGCTTAATAATTTTTGTTTAAACTTTGATAGATTATAGATTTGACAAGGAACAATATTGAGTTTTAAATTGAATTGATTACCTTTATTTAGAAAATGATTTTTGAGCTTTTTAAACAAAAATTTAAATAAAATTATGAGGGGTATTATGAGATTCTAAAATAGCGGATCTATTCTATTTTTAATTTATACAGGAATAATTTAATTTTTCTGTAAATTTATATTACAATTTTAATGCTTTCTATTTCATAAAATTTTTTTTTAATTTAGCATCTTCCTTTTATCGAGTCAAACATAATTTCATTTTTAGTTTTAGATGAGTATGTTAATGTATTAAAATTATTGCATTTCTTATTGTCAATCACATAAATTGTTTATTACTTTTAAATATTATTTTTAAATACTTTTAAAGGTGATTCATCTTGACATAAATAAAAATTTTCGATTCTTTTTAAATATTTGAAATTCATTAAAAATATACTTCAAATATACGACTCTTGTCAGAGTTTTAAACAATTTTAAATTTAATAGTCAAAATTGTTTCCCGGGAAATCTAAAAGTTAAGAAATATTTTTAAAACAATTAAAGTATCATAATTGAGATTCCCAAAAGTTTCAATTAATCAAACAATGAATGCAAAACATTTATTAAATGTTATGAATTTACTATTTCGTTTAAATAATTTTAGTACTAACTCAACTCAAAATGTAAGTATTGAATATAAGTGAGAAAAAAATTTATTCCGGTCTTTCAGCAATTACTTTTAAACTGATAGTTATATTAAAAATTTTCATTTAAATTTAAATTTTTTTACAGGAAAGTATTTTACAAAGCGAAATTAAAATGTACAAAGTGAGCATGCAAATATTTTATTTTAAAATTTCCATCGTGCTTTTTCTTAAAAACTGTAGTTGGAATGAGAGATGAAACTCAGAAGACGATAATTTACCATATTTTTATTTCTAAGGAAACTAGGGTTTTCTTTAGAAAACACTAATTTCTTTAGAATTTGAATTTATTTCTAGATTTTTTTTTTTATCTAAATTCATGACCTAGATTTAAAAAAATCGTAATTTACTGAATAACTGTTTTCAGAAATTTCTTCTCACCTGACGCATATACGAAGAAATTAACTCAAATAAACTCTGTGACAATATCTTTAAAAGCCGTAAAATGAATCCTCGAATAATAGTAATTAAAAAGTCAAATTTAAATCATTCTTATGTTATAAAATTCTGCTGTTTTTGTTACTTATGACATTTAGCGAAGCCAAGCCTGGGTTGGTCTGGGGTTGTGCGAATGAAATCAGAAAAACTTCTTCCGTATTTGAACCTCAGGAAGAGGGTGGAAGTACGATTTTGGCTCACAGATGGCAGCACCATATGGATCTTCCAATTTAGAGATAGAAAGCCAAAGAAGACCCAAACCTTGGCTCCTAACACCCCTAAAGGTATTAATTTGGCATGGGAACATGGAGGACATTTGTGACCACGACATATTTTACGTGCCCCAGTCGCCATTAGTGAACACGATGGTCTTCAGTCAGCTGGAAATCAAACCCATAGCCTGGCATTTGCTAGATTGACTTCTTAAACAATTAGGCTACCACAGCCAGTATAAAATATTAATATATATGAATTCAATATTTACTTCAATTAATTTATTACTCATTACTATTTAATTGTCATTCTGAAAAACAAAAAAAAGAAAAAAAAATTACTTGTAACTCTGACAAAAGTGAAAATGTTTCTCTGAAATGTGCTGTAGTAACTGTTGGTATATCAAAAAATATGTCTATCACTAATTTTTTTAAATTTTGGGAAATTGAATACGGAACATAAGATAAAGTTATGAAAATGCGAGTTCATTTAAAATGTGCATAAAAATTTTAGTTTATTTACATGTTTATTTGTTACATTAAATTGTAAATAATATATATGTAAATACATTAATAATATAACATACATATTATTTGTGAATTAAAGCTCATTTTTATTTTTCATCAAGTTGGATTACAAAATATCCAATGATCTAGAGTGGAGACATGTTAAAACTACGTATTTTCAAGGTTTAAGAGAAACTTGAACTACGAAAATTATAAAATATATTTGAATATGTCCTTTCCATATTATTCCTGATTATCTTAAGAGCAAGTTCTCCTATTACGCATGCGTAGATAAATCAACTTCCTATTATGCCACCGCTATTTAAAATTTAAACAGCTTTATCAATATACTAAGTTAATTATATTCTAACAAAAAGTGGTTGAACAAAGTAAAAAAAAACCGCAAACAGTAACTACTTTCCTCTTTTTAATCTATACCATACAAAAACTGTCACTCCAGCATTTGCAATTCATTTTAAAAATAAAATTGCGGATAAAAAAAATTTTTTTTGACGTGACATATCTTCAACCTTAATACCTTACTCTTTAAAGAGGAAGTAAGCCCAAAAAAGTTCAAATTTTCCACGGCCGTACATTAGACACAAAAAAATGGCGAATCCCGACTTTGCGAATCCGTCACTTTATTTGGCTATCCTTCAAGCCAGGATGACACATGTGTTATCTTCAGAAAGGGATTCGTCCGTATGGCGTAATGGAAGAGGATTGCAAAAACTAACCAAAAAAATTATTTTTTAGCTAAGCCTTTTGCCCTCCTGTCGTTTGTCGTAAGAGCTAAATAATTAATCGTTTTTAAATTACCCGACAAGCAGATATTAATGAAAAGACGATAGATTCGTCCTTTTTTCCTTTCTTTTTTATACGTTCGTGTTAAGTTGATACAATGCTTTTATATTGATGGGGGTGGATGTCTGGAGGAAGAAGATTTTCTAGATGTAATGGCTTTTTTTTATGCTAGTTAGTGAAAAAAAAGTTCAAATTGGCGTAAAAATATATTTTTGAAGTTGAATGAAAATGTCAGTGATGACAGAATTTTATTTAAAAAGGCTTATGACTTAATGATGATGTTTTGCAATTAACGCTATACACATATAATCAGATATGATTTTTTTTTGGCAACGCGTGTTTCTGTAATTGATTAGAGAACAAAAGAATACCAAAACGATTTCTCAAAAAAGTAAAACAATTACAAATTTTTACGATTAATTAAAATATATCTGTATTTATATATTTTTTTATCAAAATATCTAAAGTCATTGAACTAACATTTGTATATATTGTGTCAGTGGATCATTAAGCAATAAACAATTTTAAAATTGAAACATTTTAGTTAACTGCATAAATATCAAGCAGTAATATTTTGTTGTAGTGCCTTTCGCACTGGTAAACAGCATAACATGTAGACAATGATAGGTAGTTAGACATCTAAGTTAGCATTCCCTTCTCTACAATACACGGGCAGAGTGGCATTGTATCTTAAAGGCCACTTCAGAACGATAGTTCTTGGTTAGGTCACCCATCACTCATCGACATTTCTAGATACAAGAATTACGCTTTTTTCTACCTAACATTTAATCTAGACCTATTTGCACTTAATCTATAGCTTAATCCATCTAGAATGTAATCTTAAATATTCATCACCACAAGCATTTATCAATTTCATAATATTGGTAAAAGTTTTAATCTAGACATTCATACAGGAATTTTGGCTAACAACTAATTTCTTACAATCTTTACAAAAAATCACTCTTATTCTTTCAATTTCTATCCCTATCATCAAACTCGTAATTTCCATAAATTGTCTCAGACAAAAATAAGCAGTAGATGAACAGGAGATGGATGATACGTTTTTATTTCATCCATTCGTGGTATATGCTTGAGAGTTTAGAATATTATACCACCTAACAAAAAACAGAATGTGAACTATGTTCTAAAAATTTTCTTTTGAAATTTGATACATTAAAGATGCTTCAAATGTCTCACAATACATTTTCAGATTTTAAAAGTCAATCATTTAGCTTCAATGTCATCATTTGGAGCCATTTGGCAATTTATTGGTACTTCATCTACTTTGTTTTAGGAATAAAATACCATTACTTTCAATAAATTTAAATGAAAAAAAATCTAGCTTAGCTTGATATATGTTTTTTCAATGTTCTGTTTATTATAAAAAAGAAAAATGTTCTTGATTTGCTATATTTAAACAACATTGAAGAAAAAATTAAAAAAGGGTAGGCTTTTATTTAGTTGTCATCAAGTTTCTCTAAAAGTAATCAACTAAAAAATGAATATAATTAACTATAGAGGAAACAATAATAATTTTAATACTACTTAAATATTTTTTCTTTAAAAAACAAATTCTTTGAAAACGGCCTAGCAACTACCATGTAACTGAAAGGTTAAATGATAAAACTTTTGCATTTCAACTATAAACATGATATTTTTATTAATCTTGTTACACCATTTATTTGAAATTATTGTCTAAACTAGAATAAAATACACATTGCCTTTTAGAAAGCAAGATATTTTTCTGAAAGTCAAATACAAATTTAAAATCTTGATAAAAAGTGCCAAAGGAACTAAAGATTCATTTTATTAAAATTCAAGTTTCATGAATTATCTTTATAAGAAGAAAATTTAATTACAATTTAATAATGTATTGGATAGCATGGTAAATAAAATTATTGCAATGCTATTTTTTTTAACATCCCTAGCTTATTTGAAATTCAAAAGAATATTCATTGATAGGAAGCAATATTTGCACACAGCAAGAAAGAAAACATGCCAGCATTTTAATAAATGGGGTAAATAACGCAAAATTACAAGAATAAAAATTTAAAATCCCAAAAATTCTTGCTGTTGCAATACTGGCAAAATTTGAATCGAAAATATTTTTTACTCTTGTTTGACATTTCATTTGAGTTGGTCCCACGAGACCAAAGCAGTTGACAAATATTGTTTTTAAAAACTTTAAAATTTATAACATAATAATCATCTCTCTTTGTTAATACTATTCCTTCCTGCATTATTTGGAGATTATTTTGTAAACTGAAAAATTTCTTTAGGACTTATTCCCTCAACAATCATTATAAAACTGTTTAATTTATACTAAAAAATTTTATGAAATAAATTTTTCTTGAAGGAAGAAATTTAAATTTGATAAGTATAAATAATAATTAATCCGATATTTTTAATTGAAATTATTAGCAAAATTCATTTAGATTCAATGAAAATGTAAAAGTACTACAGTTAACTTGTTACTAATTCAAATTTAATCGATAGATTTAATTAAGTTTGGCCCTTTTGTTAACATTTAGTTGTTAATAAGCTTAACTAGATAATGAACTTCTCAATTTCACAATAAGGACTTCAGCTTAATAAGATATTTTAATTTACAATCAGTATTTAATTAGAGACTTTAAGCAAAATTTCACAGTTTAATCTCTTTAAAGCTAAATTCATGTGACCTTCAAAGAAACTTCATTACATCGAAATTTCATATTTTATAGAATTTGTGTTGAGGAATATTGTATTCATGATAGTTTCATAGCAGCCTTGAGAAACTGTCCTATAAAAAGCTTATTTTCACAGAATGCATAATTCCGTAAAAGTATATGCCAAGTAATACTTTTACTGACATTTTATTTGAAATTATTTCTTTATAAATATGTTTGTTTATTCAAACAGTAATTTTGGATAAATTGTGTAGTATTCATTCTGATTTAGAGGATAATATTGTCCAAATTCCAAAAGCATCACGTATTTCATTTGAAGTATAGTTTAAATAAAATTACTAAATGGTGATAATTTAATTAAATGCTAAAGATTAGACAATTATTGAATTAGTATTTAGATTGAGAGAACATAAAATAAATTTTAGATCGAAATTGAAATAAACATGAATAATTATCATTGCCTAATCTGATAGAAATGTTACAAAAATACATTTAAATATGGTATTTTAATATAGATGATAGTAAGATAATATAAATTAAACTAAATATTTTATCCATATGCTCAGAATTATTTATCATTTATTCTCGAAAGGTAAATACATCAAATGATAAATGTGCATAGAGTTTAAAAAGTTCTTCTTTGTCACAAATTAAATTATTAAACAATGAAATTATAAAATCAAGTAGTATATTTATTGCAAATATTGAAGATTCTATGGAACATATTCTCAAGAATAACAATTATTTTTTTTGAAGATTCTATAGAGCCTAATAGCAAATATAATACCAAATAATAATTTCGATGTATCAAAAAACATGAACAAACATTTTGAAATAATACTAAGTTCTTAACCATTTTTACTGATTTAAATAACTTATGTTTTCCTTATTGACAACAATTTATAATACAATAAAAGGTAATAAAATAAAATAACATTAAAATAGAAAATAAAATTATAACGATATAATTTTGATAATTGATTATGCATTTAATGTTCAAATAAATAGATCAGTGTACTCACCAAGTTTTAAAAAAAAAAATCCATTGAAAACAGGGCTTTTAAATTTCCTGGTAAATAATTTTACAATTAGTTTTAAGCGAAAATTAATTTCTCAACTACTGGGCAATTTCAGTAGAAAATATTAAGTGCATATCATTAGTAATACCATTATCTAAATTAAATCACTAATTCGACAAGTGATTTTGGAGTCTACATTTTATCATTTTGGTATGTCTTGTCGTTTCCAATTAAATGATTTTACTTCATTAAATTAAATATCACATTAATTAAAATACGTGCGTGCAGTAAGGTTTTATTCGGTTAGTTCAATTAGACTTAAGATAATTTGCGTGACTAATGGTTTTTACAGGGAGTTTTTCCAAAAACGAATATATTTTGCGATGAAATGAATCGAAGCTTAATCTATAATTTAAAATGATGTAAAACTAAAAGATAGCTATAAAGCTCTATACAACAATTAAAATATTTTGTACGAATAAAGTCTAGTATATTTTAGAGATATTTCTGTAAAGCTATTACTAATAGTTTACTATTAAACTTTTCAATGTGTAAGATGTTTTGATAAAATATATTTCTAATTGCCTTACATTTGAAATAAACGTGATTAGATGATTATCATATAAGAAATTTTATTGCAATTATATTTAGGAAAATAATTGAATTTATGTCACATGAAGTGGTGTTAAATTTAAATTTAAGTAGTTTTTTGTAATTTAATAATATAAGACAATTAATTAATTTAAGAATATCAGAAACTAATAATCCAATAATCTTAGAACTTATAATTTTTGAGACTCATATAAAATTGCATTTTTCTTTATAATTAAAATTAATATGTTTTCTACTTTCTTTAAAATGGAAATTATAAAGAAAATTGAATTTTTTATATTGAAATTACAATTTCTTTTTATAATGAAAATT
>JAPDSC010003406.1:1769-24363 GCA_026290005.1 Latrodectus geometricus
ATGACAAGTAACTAGAAATTCTGCATTTTGAGTAAGGTTATTATTTGACCTTGTCTAATATTAAAAGTAATTGTATTTATAATTTTCATTATTTTATTTATTTATTATTATTTTTTTTTTTTTTTTGAGAATGCAACTCATAAGAACTTACAATGCTGTCAGATTGTTAAAAAAACTTAAATATTAAAATAATATTTTAATGTAGTTTGAATAGCAAAATTCTTATTTGATTTAATTATAATAGTAAATATTGAATTTGTTGCTATTATAAAACTAAAATATATTTTATCTAGAAAAATTACACAAAGTTTTATAAGTGCAACCTAGCTATATGAAGAGTAAATTGGTTGCAAATAACATTTATATTTCAAGATTATTTTTGAATTTTCTAAAATTCTAAAAAAGTACACCCACAGAGGATATTATATATTTATATATTACTTTATTCACTACATTAGAATAAATGCAATTTTTTTTATTATTTTTTAATGTTACAATAGTTAATTCACATTACATTTCTTTATTTTTTAAAAATCTAATAAATTAAAATGTGTACTTAAAAATCAATCAAAAAAAAATTTTTTTAAAACTCTTTTTGGGTAAATTTTTTTAAAAATTTTTCTGCTTCTAATAAAAATACTAATTGTTCTTTTCTTGAAGTTATGTTTTTGATTCTCAAATATTTTTCACTCAGTTTATCAAATTCAAATTAGTATTATCTTTAACAATGTAACTGTTAAAAAATATGAAGTGTATGTAATAAAAAATGTTAAATATGCAAAAATTAACAATTTTTGCTAAATAAATCTGAATGACTTCTAGATTTAAGTTTGTAAAAATAAGATTCATTAATTTGTGATTTATTTTATATTGTATTATTTTTAAATTCTTTTCTACAAATGTACAAATAAATTTTTAATTAAGAGGTTCTAAATTAATCTATTGTCATTTTGTATATTTAAATATTTTATTTGTTAAATTTATATCTTTACATGCATTTTTTAAGGAAAAAAATACTACATTGAAGTCTCATGTTTTGTATCTGTTGTCTTCATTTAATATAATATTTATTTTCTAGATATTCGAATGCCACTAATATGGAAAGACAGTGATCATTTTAAAAACAGAGGAGATTATCGACGTTTTGCTATATTTTGTTTGTTAAAAGTTGGAACAGAAGTTCAAGATACTACTATGATCAATAATGTTGATCGAAGCATGACAGACATTGCTTTTGAAGATGTCATTGTTTTGTAAGTGTGCACTATTATTTATGTAAAATTTTATTCTTTGAAAAGCTAGATCAATCATCTGTATTAATTTTAAATACATTGCTTGTATATTCTTTGTATATTTATAAATAATGTAGTGTAATATTTTCTTTCTTAAGAACTTTTTAAATGAAAAATTCCTGAAAATTTAATTTATGGATAGTACTTTTAGGATGACTAGAAATATGAAAATATTAAAATTTTAATTTTAGTCATAATTTTAATTAAAATCTTAAATTAATCTTTTTAAAACTTCCTAGCTATCAACTTTTATTATCCTAATGATTACCTAGTCCTTAACTTCTGGCAGTATCAGCTTTGATTAAGATGTTAAGTGCATCTTTAGATAGAATGTTAAATGTACATTAAAATGTTAAGTGATTAAAGGTCATTTAAAAATTCTACAGTGGTTAAAAAAGTTCTAATTATATTAAATTTATATCTTCTAATATAATCACAGTGTTAAAGTTTCTATGTATTGCAGCTGCTGAAAAATTTATAATTTTATATTGCTTCTAAACAATTTAAATACATACATAATATTTTGATCAGTAACTTTTAGTCAATTGTATTCTATTTTAGGAAACATTTTAGAAAAATATGGATTTTTTAAAATATATTTGGCATATTTGTATTAATAACCATAGTGATATTTCTTATACATTTCAGCAACAACATTTCTCCTGATTTTGAATTCAAATTAGAAGTTTATAGCCATGTTTTACAAGAAGATTTAAGCATAGCTAGTGCTTCAAACAAGTTAAAGAAGAAAATATCTTACTCTGTCAGTAAAGCAATTGGGAAAAGGTTTTCTGACAATTTTGTAAGTATAATTTACAAATATATTTACAATAGAATTCCATAAGTATATTATGAATATATTTGCAAATAACTAACAAATTTAATATTATCCATGATTATTCTTTTAAGATTTTTAGTGTAGATATTATCTTTAAATGTATAGTAAATTTGTATCCTGGAAAAACTTTGTTTTCACAAAATCATTTCAGTTTATATATTTTAAAGTTTCTATGTTTCAATAAAATGTTTGTATATTACAATTTAGTCTTAGATTTTCTTAGACATGATAAGGAAATACATTAAGAAACTTTTTATTTAATTAACAAAAATGATATAGGAAAAATGTGCGCAGTTACAAATATTACATTTGTATAGAATTCAAAGAATATTAATGTGTTTATATATACAGGATTTTTAATGAATTCCTGCCTTGTTCTTTAATTTTGAAACATTGAAAGCAATGAACCTGAAAAATGTGTAGAACGATAAGAATATAGAGGAATATAACATGTGCTATAAGATGAGTAGTGCAGTGCCTTTAGCTTAGAAAAATTAGAAAGTTAACGATTTTATTTTGAAAATATCAAAATACTCTAAAAATTTCTTGCAAAACTGTAAAGAAGCAACAATTAAATACAAAAGATACACGCGGTTTATTAAGAAAGCAAACACCATTATTTGTGCAATAATAATTAAGGACATTAATAAATCCTGACAAACTTAATCAACTTTTAAAATATTCATGCTAAAAATTTGACAAGATTGCTGAATAAAGACATCATGATTTGTGTATAATATCTATTTCAACTTCTGAAATTGCGCGTGTAACAAATTTGAGTATTGGAGGACATATTAATAATCCAAAAATTAATTATTTCAGCAAAATTATTAAATCAGATGTATAATTTTGGGAAAATATAAGAATTATCTATACATATGTCTGCAAATTATTGATTTTTAAAATAAAATATACATAATTTATATTTTTACAACGTTTTTCCAAATGAACATCATGAAATGAAATATTTCTAGATTTAAACAGCTAATTGCATATATGTGTGTGCTAAAGCTATGTGATCCTTTATAAATGTAAATACATAAGTATGAGTAAAATATGTACATAAATATATTTACACAAATATGTATAGTAACAATATATAACACTAAGTATTTTGATCTCCTAAACTAAAGAGGTTCTTGTTATCTATCAACCAAAATTTTTTTTTTAAAGCCATCTTTTAGGTTGTTAGTTTTATATGCACTTTTAGATATCTCTCATTTTTCTCTTCACTAATTAGAAATGAGTGACCTCATGAACACATCAGCTTCTCACTTAATTCTAAATTTCTCTTTTATGAATTCTTATTTTTCCATCAAATAGAATTACAGGCATGGAAGAGTAATCGTTTTAAATGAATCAGGTGAAACATATTCTTTAAAACCAAACATTTTAATTGTTATCACCTCTATAACATATTTTCTTGATATTCACGGCAATATTACTGACTTGTAGAAAATTGTTACATTATTATGTTTCAAATTGAACATTTTTTGATAGTAAGTTTATACATGGTTCTACTGTTTTTAATGTTGTTGGATCTATCTAGATGTTCAACAAATTTCCCACAATGCATTTGAGAAACAAATATACTTGTTAATCATTCCAAATATTTTGAATTCTATCAGATCTAAGATAAAATGATTTAGTTGAGAGAGAAAATTTCTTATACAAATTATCTAAAATTCAAAAGAGTAAACAAGAGCAAATTTAATATTTTGTATTTAATTATGAAATGCAACTGTAGATTTGATTTCAAAACAGTTATTTGAAAAGTTATTAAAATATTTATTCTGAAATTCATGGGTTAGTGAGTATCAGAAGACTTAAACTTAATAAACACAACAGAAAATGTGATTAAAGATATTGTAATGAGAGGTATTTTAAAGTGAGAGAAAAACTTCAAGAAATAAAAAGTGTTAGTAGTTGTTCAAAATATAAGGCAATTTATGATCAGAATCTACTACTAACAACTTTGGTTCATCAAGGTAAAGTATACAACTCAAAAATGTCAACTTAATTTGACAAAATAGTGAAGGCTAAGCAAAGAAATATAAAGTATGCTTTTACAGGATTTGGGTGTGTGCCTTGTTTCAAATACAGTAGAAGTCCATTAATCCGGCATCCAACAGTCCGGAATGCCCGATAGTCCGGCATCGCTCCGGAAAATTGTAAAAATTTTGGTTTTCTCCCAAAGTGTGTCTGTAAAGGAAATAAAAACGCTCCAGAGCTATTCGGAAGTTTTCTGAGTGGTTCGAGATCATCCGGAAGCGCTCGGTATTGTTCGGAAACAATTAGCGGCCGGTTAGTCAATAGTAAACGTAACTTTTGAAACTGTTTATAAAAAAAGGGATTTTCGTTCTAACTGTACACAGGGTGACCATGTTTTCAAAACCTAAGCCTAAATAAAGTGACTCAAATGCCGAAATGGAAGAAAAGTAAAAATCAGCTGGGTAGAAGCTGCAACATCACTAAATAAGTTTATCTCTTTTGCTGAGGCTAGTACAGTGCTTCAGAAATTATTGATTTCCATATCATTAGAAATAAATTTTAAACTAAACTACAAAAGTCAAGAAAACAAAAAGACATTCGTGACTTTTTTAAATCTAAGTGAAATATGTTTTACAGTACATGTACATACATTATATGATATGTAAAATAAACTTTGTTGTATGTATTTGCATACTGTATTTGTAGTTTAATTATTAACCTATTGTTCTTATAATTACAGTCCGATAGACCGGAATTTTCGGTAGTCCGGCACCGAGCCGGTCCCGAACGTGCCGGATTATCGGACTTCTACTGTAATTTAATTTTTATCAAGTTTTTTTGCATCTTATTTTCTGTATTGCATATTAACATAAGTATTTATACTATCTTATACTTTAAAGTGCTGTCTCAGATTTATTTTGATTTATAAGAAATGACAACAAAGTCATATTGTGAAAATCACAGAAACAAGTTACTAGTAGGCACTGGACATATTTATCATTGGTGCTGAGCCTGATCTTCAGAAACAATACAAAATTTGACTCTGGAATGAATCCCAGAAAGCATCTTCTTTATGACACAACATAATGTAACATGATCTGAGGTTACTGATTTCTAATTACTGGAGAGAAAAATTGGAAATTTACATATTTGAAAGTGGAAAGAGAATTAACAATCTGGCGATTTTAAAATTGCCTACTTTCACTGTTCATAACAAGAATTTCTTTAGTTTAGGAGACAAAAATACTTCTTTATAATATTGTTGCTATATATATTTGTGTGGGTACATGTTTATGAAGGATCACATGCCTTTAACACACATGTCATTATTTATATTTAAGTTTAGAAATGTGTGTCATAAGATATTGATTGAGAAAACTTAACATATATTAATATCTTAGTTTAAAAGCAATAATTTGCAGATGCATGTACTAGTAACTGTTTCCTATTCTTCCTGAAAGTTTAATATACATCTGATTGAGTAATTTGGCAGAAATAATAAATTTTGGCTTTGTTAGTATGCTCTCCAACTCTATTTTAAACTTGCAATTTGAGAAGTTGAAATCCTGATCCTGAAATCAGGAATAATATAAATCCAGATTTCTTTATTCAGCAATATAGTTCTATTTCTTTCAGAAATATTTAAAATATTTGGTTAATATTATTGGCATTTAATAATGTCACTAATTCTTATAGGCTTATATTCAATTACTTAAAATGTTGTTTTAATTATCAACCTTCAATTAATTTAAGAATTATAAATACATTTATGCAAAAATAATTATTACTGCTTAAAATTATTACTAAGCTCAAAGCATTAAAGACAAAAAATGTTCCCTATCTATTTTAATTCAAATAAATGTTGCTGATGCAAGAGAGGTTTTAAATTTATTAATATATGTAATTTTGTGTATTGAAAAAATAGACACATTGGAAGTGTCTAATTTCATAATTAATGATATGAAATCATTAAAAGTAAATGTATAGTAATGTATTTAATATATTATGATTTTTGTTTAATGATTTAAATAAAGTGTTAACAGTTGCTTAATGTTTTTAACATATTATTTAATTTAATTTGATTTGTAAACATTTAAGACTCTGAATTTTTTTCAGAAAGAAGACATGAATTTTAAAAATGGGTAAATATTAACCTATCATTCATTAATATTGTGTGTTTAATAAATTAGAATAGAAGTTCTTAAATTATTTATTTTCATATTAAAATATGAAAAGAGAAATTTTTATATTGTTGCAGTATAACAGTTTTATATATCTTTGAATATTAGCATTTTAAAATGAAATATTAAAAAATAACATGTTTTATCAAGGACTTTTTATATTTCATTTTTTTTTTTTTTATAAAGTTTTTATTTTTTTTAAATGTGTTAAAAATTTGTTTTTTTTTTTTGGAAAAAAAATTTTTTTTTTTTTTTTTTTTTTTTTTTTAATTTCTTGTGAATGCTGAGATGCAATATTTGACTGAAATTTATCTATCTCTAAGTCACATATTTCACTAGTAATAATGTATATTGCATACAGTTTTCAGGAAATAATTTTTATAAATTATCTTGCACAAATATCTTCTATGTAATATAATTAACTGTATAAATTAATCATTACATTTTAAAAGATTATCATTAAAAGAATAATCCTTAAAAAAAAATTAAAAAATTAATATTGTTCATATTCAACCCTTATATTTACTTACTTTATGCAAAATAATTAAAAAATTTCTATTTTCAGCTAATTTAATCTTTTTACTTTAAGCATTTTAAATTGAAAATGCATGGGGAAATAATATTCCTTTACGTTTATTTTATAGTTTAATTTAGCTGAAACTCACAGTAAAAACAATAGCATGTAAATTATGTTCTATGAAAACTAAGAAACAAAAACTTAATTGGATTCTATTTTGCATACCCTTAGATATTCTGACTTTGATCTTGTTGCTTATGCCAAATTGAATTTAAAAGATGCCAATTCTCGTATAAAGACTTATGATTTAACTATGGAAAATTCAGAAAAAAACCAACTACCTCTCTTTGGTCATTTTTGTTGTCGTCTTGCTGTACAGCCAACATGCATGGTAGAAGAAACTTATTCTGGTTATCTGAGTCTAGTCAATGTAAGTGTACTATCTTTTATAGTTTATTAAACGGTGTGTATAAAATTTAAATTATTATGAATAAAGTATTATTGAAAGTCATAAATTTGGTCAAAAATTAAAGTCTGAAATATGTTATTGTTTTTCATTTTAATATGCTTGATTTTATTCTTGAACATTACCATATATATTAAAAATCTAGAAGTTTAACCATTGTAAACATCAAACTGAAATTTTGACAAATTGCTTGAAATTAGGTTTATAAATTGTTCAAGTAATTAGTTTGTTGCATATTTGATTTCTATGTGTATTGAATTGACAAAATTGTCATGTAATAAAAATGTTTTATTTGTAAATAAAATGAAAATTATTTTACTTAAACTCTTATTTAATTGAAACAAACAAAATTTGTTGTATAAAAAAGTAAATGTATTTACTATTTCTTATAATGAAATAATATATGAAAAATATTATGAAGCAAGCAAATACAAATTTATATAATTTTTAATTAATTGGAAAATCCAGGATAAAAATTTTCCTGTGAATTTGTTTATTAATTCACTTATTTAAAAATATTACTAAAATTTTGAAGGAGGCCTCAATAAACATTCGTTAAATTTATATTGATTTTTAAATAATTTTTGCCCTGAATATATGTATAATAGGCAAACGAAATTTTGATTTTTTTCAATTAGAGACTCTGCTCTTTTTAACAAGTTTTATTTGAAGAGATAATGCATAAAAATCTATTTCTTTTATATTGATATTTAAATTATATTTTTCAATATTTTGTAATAACTGTCAAAACATTAGAGTTATATTATTATTAACACTTAAGAGTTCAATTTTTCATGACAGCATATCCTAAAATTGTTTTATTTTTATATGTGAAACCATATGAAAAAAAAATTTTATTATTTACAATGCAGCAATCAGTTACAGACTTTATCCTTTTGCTGTACAGAGGTCAAAGAAACGTAAAACAAATTAAGAATACTTAAAATATTAAAAGCACTAAAAATAAAATCAAATAGGCGAATTGTTCAGAATCTCTAGTCTCCCAATATCAGGAGTAGATACAGTTAGAGCTGAGCGAACGGGGAAATATGGTCGGCATCCATAATCGCACCACTGTGGCAGAGGAGGCAGGTAGGACTATCTACTAAATCGAAACGGAAAGGGTAGGCTTATAAACAGTTATGTCCAGATGCCAGTTGAAAGGATTATTTCTTGTATAGATGAGGAGATTGAAGATGGCCTTTCTCCCTGGTTTTTCTTTCATTCGATCGTTTAGTAATGACATGTGGATTGTCTTAAACATTTGATTAATTTTTGATCAGACCGACTTATAGCCAACCAGATTATATGGGGCCTGATTAAGTAAACAGCCTTTTTTTGACAGCTTATTTGCTTTTTCGTTCCCTGGAATACCACAGTGTGATGGGAATAAAAATAAACCTTAGAGTTATATTAGAAAGTTAAGTTTAAAGAAATTAATTATTTTTGCAAACTGTGTACCTTAAAATCTACATACTTAGCCATCTGGGAAAAGGTAACAAATTTTTTACAGAAGTCAACTCTGTTTGGTATGGACATTAAATAAGCTTCCTACTAATCAGTATTGAAGGTTACTGAAGTAATAATAAATATTTTCTTCCAATTTATTTATTTTAGATTGAACATAAATATTGTAATGAAAGTATAATAAAATAAAAATTTTTATAAGTCAAACATCTGTCTGAAAGAAAAATGAACAAAAATAAAATTTTCTATTGACTTTTGCTGTCTCATTTAATATTATTATTTGTAAAAATATTTTAGTAAAATTATCAAATAAACTGTAAATGTATCTAAATGTATAAATCATTTATATTTTTATAATATTTAATTTTTTTTTCTTTTATTTACAATCTTTTGCAAAATTCAAAGATCAAAATGGAATACTTGATCTCTAAATTATTTTTCTTATATTTGGGATAATATCGTATTTCCCTAGAACTTGTTAATAAGTTTTTCCATATGGATTTATTATTTGTATATTAATATTTTCCTCGAATCACTTAACCAATATCAGTGATGTTTTTCTAAAAATCAGAGATTAAACTTCTAAGAAAACAAAAATAAGTATAAAATCTTCATTTTAAAAAGAAATTTCCTAGTTTAAGTGAAATCAGCTAGAATATTTCATTCAAAATATTTTATAAATTTATTGACATAACTTTTTAAATTATGTCTATTTTGAATTTTCATATCTTTATAAGTCTTTAACTATGAATCGATTTTCATTGTTTTTATGGTCACATTTTTTAATTATTACTATTGTGATTATATTTTTCTGACTGTAAGGTTCATTTTTTATATATTACTTAAATTTTATAATTATAAATTTATATTACATAATTTTGATTTCATAAGTTTGTTCCCATTTGTTTCCCTTGATAATAATTTTGCATAAAATCTTTTCTACTTATTTACCTATTTACATTTTCTTGCAGCAAATAGGAAATATAACTGGATCTAGGAGAATGTTATCATCATTAAAAAATTTTTCGTTGTCAATGTGGTCAAATTTTGCTGATGTACATAATTCAAACCCAGATATAATCATACCAGTCAAAACTGTAAGAAAATTTTATTTCTTGCATCAATATTCTGCTTTCTTTTTTTAATTTAATTACCTATTATATTAAAAATTTAAACACATTTAACTATTAAATGGATTCAGAATTTTTTTTTTTCATTTAATTTAGTGTTACTTTCATAGCATGCTTTGACTTAAAATTAATATATTTATTGCTTAGTATCCATTGCTTTTTGTTGTGTGTTTTTCAAGCTTTCTGATAATTTATTCAGTATATATATATATATATATATATATATATATATATATATACACATTATGGTAAACTAATATGTTGAGTTTCTGACAAATTTAAAACATAACCAAACAATTGCTTGAAAATTAGGGTATGTAACTAAGTGATGGAACTATTTTCCATGATTCCAAAAAAAAAAAAAAAATTTCTGTAACGTACTTTGGCTATTAATTGCTACATTTCTAATACATACTTTCAAAAAGAAATCTTAAATGGTTTTTCTTTTTTTTAAAGCATTACAGAAAAGTTTTCTTAATAAATAACTATATTAATTTTTACAACCAATGAGTACATTCTTGTAAACTTATATTAGGTATATTTCAGCATAAGTAATAAATGTATATAACTACTTTTGAAATGAGCATAAAATTTTTAATTATTACTATGGATGTGATTTAGATTTTATTGACTAATATTTTATATATTTATTCATCATTAAGGATTATTTTAGTTTAGGAATTTTAAATACATGCATAGAAGTTGACAAACATTTTTATTTACTTAACATATTATGAAAAAATAGATGTTCCTTTTATTTGTATACGTCATGTTATAACAAAAGTTTTGTTGTATCATTAACTCTCTAAGAAACTAGTATTTTTAAATTGTTGTTTATTCAAAATTTTAATTTTATTCTATAATAATCTCTAAAGTGATTGTTTGTGAAAAATGTTTCAGAAGAGTTTAAAGTGATAAGCTTTAATTTTTATATTTCTTTATAAAAATAGATAATATATTTTAACAATTGATTTAATCTATATTTAAAATAATTATTAAATTGTACAAATATTTCTATGTTCTTTGTTACAGGGCACTAAAGTAACACCTAGCTCAAAAGCTATTTCATATCCAAGGTTCAGTTTTAAAATAGAATACATGATGGATGATGAGCAAAAAGATTTTCTACTTGCAGCAGATTCTCCTATTCAATTAAATGAATGGTTAAATCACATCAATCAGCAAATAAAAGATTATGGCAAGTTAATTTTTAATAGTTGAATCATTTTTGATTACCTTTTCTCATCATTATACCGTTAATTTTTATGCTTCTTAAATGCATTGTATAAGCTAGTTATGATGTATTTTATTATCTTGAAATAATGTTTGTAAACATTAAAATTTTCTCCAGTTTTCTTCTTTTATAAATGTCAAGAAATAAAAAATCAAGAGCTGAATCCAATAATTGTTTCATCTCTGTAGAGCTGTAACTAACTAGAAAAAAGTTATTTGTGAAATGTGTTAGTGAAGACTGATAAAATTAAATCAGAATTTATCTCTGTCATGTATTTCCAATTATCACTTTATCTTCACAAATTTGTTTATTGAAACATCATTTTGTACTTTAGAATTTAATTACATTATTACACACACTGATGTATTTCTTATTTTCTAAATTAATACAGGGTATGAAAAGTAAGATGAACAAAAAGCCAAATTAAGATTTTTATCTCAAAATTATTACATATTTTGAAAATTCTCATTTCAAGTTTTCCAAATTTCATAGATCTTATTAAATTTATCTCATTTTAATTTCTAATTTAAAATATAGCAAATATTTTCATATATAATTTAAATAAAAATTTCTTTTTCATGTAAATGGTGTTGCAGTTTAAAGCTTTGCTACTAAATTCCTTTGAAATTCTCATGATATTTTAATAAATACAGGAGTTCAAGAGTTTAGAAATAACTTAAACTTTCTTATCTTAGTGAATAATAAAATGGGAATTAAAATAAGATTTATTCTTGTGTTTTAAATAAACCCAAAGTAAACAGCATTTAGTGTAAACACACCAGTTAATGATTTGAGCTGTTGAAATTTTAAATTACTAAGTAGTGTTTTGATTATATCATATGTGTAAGTATATATATTACAAAAATAAAGTAATACTGAAGATTTTTGTGTGTTTAGTTTCTATATAATAAATTAATGTTTTTAAAATATATTTCATAAACTTCCAAATCTATTGTTCTTTTACCAATACAATTTAAATTATGTTTGACTCATGAATTGTTCTATGTATATATTTTGAATACAGAATAATATTTTTGTATGTTATTACATTTGCTTTTTGGACTAGTTTTAACATGCTCATTTTGAATTTATTGCTTTTGTAACAGAATGTTCTTTAATTATGAATATTTTTTAAAGAATCATGGCAACCAGCATCAGAATCTTTGATGGAAATATCTTCACCCTGCGTATGCAGAAATTCCCAATTTGTTAAACACCGCAACAGTTCATTGTATGATGAAACACCTTTCTTTGGTAAGTGACAATCATGTATACCATTTATTGTATACTTTTTTCGTAAATATTATATATTTTGCTTTCGCAAAATTAATATTTGTTATATCTGTAAGTGATGGGATACAAGTGCAAGAGCAATACTTTGAGAGCTGCCTCAAAATATTATATTCCTTTACAGTTTTCTCAGTATGAAGATACTACATAAATTATGATTAAAATTTGAGTTCAGCATCTTTGGAAAAATTTATAACAATTTTATTTTACTTTGCAATATTATATTTTTATATAATAAGGCTTGGAAGTGAATTCAAATTTTCAGTTCTAATTTATAATATGAAATTAAGTCAAATAATTTTTAAAGTATGATAATTAAAACATCACAATTTTAGATTATTTATAAAATGACTTCTAGAATTGATTTATTTGTAATAAAACTTTCTAAGAATAAATATGAAACAGTATCATAAATAATTGTTCCAGAAACTTTGAATATTAAAATTAAAACTTTGAATTTTAATTATGAATATTAAAAGCTCATTTTATTTGTTTTATAATTTTATTTTTAATTTATTTAATGATATAATCTTGACAAATTTATAATTTTTTCAATTTTGGTAATTATTCTTATGATTTTTTTTTCTATTTTAATAAAATGAAATATTCGCTTAACAGTTTAAAGTGAATTAAATCATTTGGGAAATATACATTACATTATTATTATAGAGTAAATTAGTTATTAGACAATATTATTTATTTTCACTATTTTTCAGATGAAAATGAATGTTCCAATGGAAATTTTGGAAATGGGTCTTCAGTTTTTCATAAGCAAATTCATCGTGTCTCTACTCCTCCTTTTTGTTCATTATCATCCAGTAGTTCATCAACAAATAGCTCACTTGAATACCAACATCATCCCATCTCCAAATCTTTGTACAGAAGATCTGTCAGTGCTTATTTTCCATCTTTATTTCATTCCTGAATTATTGACATCCAGGCATTCTTGAATCTCCTAGTCATGTTTGTCAAAATATTTTACATTACCATGAAATAGTTCAAAGTTTAAGTATATCTAGAAATTCTGAATATATATATATAAATATATATAGATACATATATATTATAAGGAAATTGTCTTTTGTAATACAAAACTGTTTACTCTATTAGATTTGTCAATATAGTAGTTTTGTATCTGTACTTACTAGTATGGAACTATATTGATTGTATGTGTATATTAGCAAAGAGTCAATGCTATGCTAGTAATTGATAAATTAATGTTTATTTTGTTTCATACAGTAATCATATTTTTGATTTTAGATTTTTATGTTTTAAAATTCTTAAATATTTTTTGATGAAAACATTTATTTGTAATATATCTTTTATAAGTTCATTTGCAATGAAATTGTTGATGAATAACTGAACTTACTTTTATAAATTGTTGATAATACAATTACTAAATGCATTGTATTTTTATGCTGTTGTACAAAAATCATACCAATGTAGTTAATATTTTGCTTAACTTATTTATAGCTTTACAAAATTAATTATTTATTGTAAAAAAAATGACTACCACCAATAATTTTTGGACAATCATTTACATATTATTAAAAAAAATATTAATTTAATTTTATTATGTTGTTTAACAATTTGGACTTAAGTTAATTTTGTAAATATCTAGAATATACTGAATTAACTTACAGAATTAACTCATATTGTGTAACTAAGCACTATTACTTTATTTTATAAAATTTTGTTATTAACTTTCCACTGTAAAATGCATTGACTTGATTATTTAAATATTGTAATTAAATGTAAACAAATTTGTAAGGAGAACTATCAAGTCTCAGAATAAAAAACCATACTTTTTTCTACGAAAATATCTTTTAATATTTTATTTCATCATTAAATGTTTTATTTTGTCTTTTTATTGTTTTATCTTCGCAATCCATGAATATTGAAATTTGTGAAAATTTGCCTTTTCAAATGAAATTAATTCTAATTTTAAACATATTTATTAGTATTTAAATTTTATTTCATTAAATATTATTAATAATTCATAATGATATTAAATATGAAACAAAAATTGGTAAACATTTTAATATTTTTGTAAATGCAATTTTTATAAAATTCATTTGTTGCTAAACATGTTTTTATTAAGATGTTTGTTTCCATTTTTTTTTTTTTTTTTTTTTTTCCCATCCATAAAGTGAAAAATGAAATCTCATGTCTCTGTATTTGTCTTTAGAGAACAATTTTAAAGAAATTAATTTAAAAACATTTTTCTACTCATAATTGTTAACAGCAATATTTTTTCATTTCTATAAAAATGCATTCAATAATGAACACCATGTATCAACAAATGTTATAGTTTTATTGGGAAATTTATCACCCTCAATATACTCTAGACAAAATTTTCTACCATAATTCAAGCACTTCAAAGTGGGTTTAATGAAAAAATTGTTTCTCTTCAAAAATAGGCAGTGTATCAACTTTGCCTTTAATTCAGATACATGTTCAAAAGTTTCAGTTTAGAAGATGATGCACAAAATAGCAATGGGTTGTATTCCATGAGTTACAGACAAAAATAGTTACTGATGCTCAGATAGCATAGTGTATTTCAGTTACACAGATACCTTTTACTAAAATGTTCTCAACATTTCATAAAATATTTAGTGGTACAATCTTATTCACAAATATTACAATGTTCAAAAAATAAAAAATATTTAAGCAAATAATGCTACAATTTTTTAACAAGTGAATTCTATCTGACAAACTTGTAGTGCTTATTAAGATATTAAAATGATGAATAAATAAATTGATGAAGCTCTTGATAAAAAAGTTCATATAAAGTCTGCATTTATTTTTATCTCAGTAACTCCATAAAGCTTACTATTTTCTTATTTATCATTGAAAAAATATAGTATCAATTTGAAAGGTAAAAAAATGTCAGCATTGTAGTATTTCTATTGAAACTGTAAAATGCTTGACAAGTTAAGAAAGTTTTGGTGCCTTGTTTGTAAATAGAGTGGCCTTATTATACAAATTTGTTTAAAACAGAAAGAGAGTGATTATTGACTAGAGTCAAATTACATAGTAAATTGAATTTTTCAATTCATTGTCAATCTATAATAATAAAAATATAAATAAGAAAAGCCCTCTCTCTCTCTCTCTCTATTTACCCTTCCCCCATCAATTAAGTAAAATGTACTCAAATTTGAGCCATGCTAGTTTAAATTTTAATGCTAATTTTCTTAATCAAGTAGATGAAAATGAAATAGCACATTCCTTAAAAAGTTTCAATTATTTCAATAAAAACAAGTACCAGACAAACATTTTGAAGCTAATATGAAATAATGAATTGTTCAAAAGTTTTTAAGTTTTGTATAATTTTTTAGTAAATAATTTTTTCCCTCTAAAGTAATATGCCATTTCATGTTTTCTTTAAAATTGTATTGCATACTTTTTCATTATGTATTGCATACATAATTTTTATTGGCATTTCAGATAAACAATTTGCTAACACAAATGCATTCATTAAAAATAAGTGTCAGACATATTAAATATTGTATATTTTGCATAAAACTCAAGCTACTATATTAAAATTTGATATAAACTATAATTTGGAAAACAACATTGAAAATGTAAAACTTTTGTAGGCCTCGATTAAAATTTAAGTTTTTATTTAAACTAAATTCTTTCTAATAGCTGAGCTTCTTAATATCTGTCAAACGTAATGCCATTTTAATAATTCCAAATTTATGTAACATTTAAATTTCATAAAAAGAAAATTTTCAAAAAAGATTTTAAACTTGTTTCTCAGACCCTCTTTATATGATGAGGAGTAAGATATATATTTAAAAGATTCCTTATAAGATTAAACTTTATATGATAAAAACTAAAAATACATGACAGTATAAGTTTTAATTCATTTAACATAAGCAATGATAATCTTAACTAAAACTTAAACTTTCGTTTTTTCCATATTTTCCTTTGTTTTTACCAACTTTCTATTTAATTACACCTTAAATTATCTTAATAGCAGTTAACTTTGCAAATTTAAATAAATTCCTTTTGTTGATTAATTCTTGTAGTTCTGTGTTGAGATATATTGATCTCTATATTTTACGTTGTAAGAATATTTTTTGCTTTCACGCATTCTCTTTACAAAAATGTTTCATGTATTTTGAGATACTCCTTGATTTATTAACATAGAATAAATGTGAGTTATATCTATTCAAATGAAAGGTTATTTAAGAAAAATTATTGTTTACTAAAAAGTTGGTATTCTCTAGAACAGTGTTTCCCAACGTGGGGCACAAATTTGATTCTTAAGGGGGCAATTCGAAAATGGACTCTACACGATATATGTCAAAAAATGTGTTATTTTAACATGGTGGTGAGGTAAATGAGTTATATACATTTAAATAAATGTGAAATTTTTAGTATACTTTTACTCTATGTCACATTAAATTAATTTTAACAAATAATTTAGTTTTTAATTGTAGTCTTATATATATATTTATTTCAGCCCATAATTAAAATAAATAAGTGCAAGCAAAAAAAAAAAATTCTCCAATATTTAAATATTTGGAGGAATATTTAAAATTTGGACTCATACCTACTCTCCATGATGAGCGGTTTCCTTTTTTTGTATTTTAAGCTTGCAATGCTTGTCTAACGAATCAATGAAACGAGTTCGTCTCGAGGAGCATTTGAAGGCGAAACATAATGCTTATATTAATTCAGATTTGAATTACTTTCAAATTTTAACCCCTTAACCGGCTATCCCGAGTTAAGTCGGGCAAAAAATTCTGTGCGCTTACTGGCTATTTCGAGCCCCTTGGTAGGGGAACCTGGCTTTACTGCAATGCTTCAAGTTCAACCCCAAAATTGATGGATTGCCATACAATCTTAATTTGGGAACTCACTCACTGAATAGTTGATTGATTGCGAGCGTAAATCGAAAGAGCCGAGAAATATTTTTACAAACAATTTTCAGAAACCTCTGCTCAAAGATGCAACAGCTTTATTACTACGTTTTATTTTTCTATATTTATTCTCATATAAATATTCATAGTTAAAGACAATGAAATTATTGCAATTTATAAGCAATATATATAAAACTTACTTTCACTTTTTTGACCAAATTAATTTTCAAATTATTACCGTTTCTTAGTTTCTGTGTATAATATTTTTGCTTAATTGTAAACTTGATAATGTAAAAATATGTAAATATGTGATTTCGCGATATAAGGAATCTATTATTTAATTTGTTCAAAAATATGAAATTTTAAGAAGTCAGAAAATTTGTATTAAAACTAAAATGGTTAAAATAAGTAATAAATTGGAAGTTTTTTTTTCTTTTTTAACTTTTTAAGCGAATTTAGTATTTTAAACAATTCTTTTTTTACATAATTCTTTTATATTTACATTTCATTAAAATGAGTTTATATATTTTGTTCTGCGAATACTTAATCCTTATGATCTCTCAAGTTTTAATTAATATCCTGTTGTACCTAATTTTAACTTAAAAAATGAATAAATTACTATTAGAATTATCATTTTAAATGTTTATATATTTTCACAAATGATCGACAAAAATGGAAAATCTTAGTTTTTAAAAATAAGTTTTTATGTAAATAAAACAAAAAAGCTTATAGCTTAGCTTTATTTTGTTGAACGTTAAAAAATAGCATTGCAAAATTAACTATTCTCTCATACTTAATTTTAAAGAGAATGATAAAACTTTAGATATATAAAATTTTAACATTCAAATGTAATTAGTATATTTAAATTTTTCTTCATAATGAAATTATTTTCATAGAAAAATAATATTTATGGAGCTATTACATAAAATACACATATATTTATAAGAAAATGGGGATAAGGCATTGTGGCATGATGCTTACATTTACTGAAGACATTTACAAATATTTTAAATGAAAAAATTGGCAAATTCATGTTTTAATTATTCCTTCAAGCTTTATTATTTATTATACTTATAACAACCAATTAAAAATATGAAATTAAAACGAGAGATAAAACAGTCAAAACATAAATCTTATTATGATGAAATTAATTTTATTTCTATATTGTAACCTCGTTAATAATTTTTGCTTGGAATCAAATATTCAGGTTTAAAAAGAACGGTTTTAAAACAATATTAATTTTCTAAAATGAACAAAATTTTCACCATTATTTTTATGGTGATCATAATTTTTTTCTTCTATTATCATTATTTTTTCTTCTGTGTAATGAAGATGTAAACTATCAATCAAAATATAAAACCATTTATAGCCGCCATATTTTAGAATATAAATTTAATTTTTCAAATTTAGATAAAATGTGAAATTTTTTTTATCGATCCTTTTTTACTGTGTTTCGTTTAAAAATTTCCTAGTGACTCTTTTTCTAAAACCTATCATTCAAGTTTCTTAAGTGAAAAATTCAGTTTTTTAATACTAAAAATTATGTATAAGTTATATGGGGAGGGGCATAGGATTTTTAGAAAGACTTAGATGGGACATGGAACAAAAAGGTTGGGAAACACTGCTCTAGAAGAAGCCATTTATATTGAATGGTTAACAACATCGAATCTTTTTTTATTTTCTTGTATATTATTATTTAGACAAATTGAAGTAGATGTATCTATCTATCTAATGTGGCATGTATCCTTCTTTACCATTATGATGAAAAATATTAAACTTAATTTTAACTTTAAAATGAAACTGCTTATGAGAAGTAAATATATGGTTATGAATCAAAATTTAGTGATTTGTTCTATATAAAATGTTCATGTCTTTGTGAATACGTTATATTTATCCAGGAGTTGACAACTTTGTAGTTGGCACATTTTCATGTGACAACTACAAAGTTGTCAACTAATCTACCAGTACAATTTAGATGCAATGCAATTCTATTTACTGCACACAAAATGAAATATTTTAAGCAATTCGATTTCCACGTCAATATATGCAAAGGCATGAAATGAGGCTCATTTTGGTCTGGTGTTAGGATAGCGCTCCTTAGAGCCAAAATTCAAAAGCGAATGAAAGACAATGGATGTTAGGCTTATCTTCTGAGTGTAGGTCAATCGAGATAGGTTCTTGAGAATTTTCTAGTTTTCTGTAATTGCGACATGGGAATATGCCCACTATTTATTAAAAACCTTCACAGAAAACTATTTATGTGACAGACATAAAACGCCTTATAACAGCATTAGACTGTCCGCTACACAATGCCAAAGAATCATGAGATTGAGGTCAAAAATGCAGATTTTTAAGTTTATATGCGTTAAGTATGCATCATAGAAAAATACTTATTGATGTGAAATGCAACAATTACAATATAAAAAAAATTAAACCTACATTATATATCTTTTACGCATATTTACTAAAGAAAAAAAGAACAAAATTATTCTTTATATATTAATATAAGAAAGAGTGAACGATATTAAATGTAGTTATAAATAAAAAATATTAAACTTTTAGTGTGAACATTGCCGTTACAACACGCACGCACTTTCTTCTTAATAGTTTTCAATTACAAGGAGTGTTGTAGATTGCCAATGAAAATTGTTGCCAGTATCAAATCTGACTCATGCAAGAATTCGCCGACGCTTTCGTTAATTTCTTAGGAATGAGAGATTCCCTTTGCACAATATCATAACAAACAATTAAGTAGTCAAATAATATTCTAATCCATTTATAGTAGCACTGAAGGTATAGGAGGACTACGAGATGCGACTCCTCAAAGATGTAGAACTGGCTGTTCAATGTACCGGCAATATGTTCTAGAGCAGGGATGGCCAAGACGTCGACCGCGAAGACACTTTAGGTAGTCCGCGTGACCATCCCGATAGTGATCTCGGATATTAACAATTTAATTTATGACTTATGTCATAGAATTAACGAATTATTTAAAATAAAAATTTACTACAATTTTTGCTTTAAAACCAAAAACAAACTGTGCAAAGTAAGGCACTGAATTTTTCGTTTTACAGTGGAATTAAATCGAAACAATTTGACAAAGTGGGATGCTTAGATTTTATCCAATAGCCGGTGCATGATAGCGACACGCCGAGTCGTCTAGTCTACCTGTCACTTTTTGCCGTTTAGTTTTACTTCTAAGTTAATCGTCTTACGTGGCAGGTCGCTCGCTTCCTACCGCACTGATACGAATTTGTTTCAAAACTGTTGAATGTTCGAACTGTTGTTCGAAACTGTTGATATGAAACTATTGAATTTGTTTTTCATCAACCCATCCAAAATGACTCAGCCAGGCACCAGTGCTAAGAGAAGTAAAACATACCATTATCACAATGAATGGGAAGATGATTTCTTTTTTGTTATGGTGAAGGAGAAATGTGTTTGTCTCATATGTAACTCAAATGTGGCATTACCAAAAAAAAGCAAACGTTGAAATACATTTTAAAACCATGTACTTAAAATACGCTATAGACTTTCCAATCAGCAGTGAACTTCGAAAAGTTAAAGTGCATGAATTAAAGTGTGTGATTAAAGTGACATTGCACAGTTATGCCTTTTTGTGAGAATGGTTTTCGAAGATGACTTCAAGAGAAGAATTATTAACTATAATTCCATTGAAAGAACAAACGAGGGTACAAGATATCTACAATTCATTTGAAAACTTTATTATTAAGACAGGATTTCCAATATGTAAGTTGGTCTCTATTACAACAGATGGAGCTCCAGCAATGGTCAAGAATCGAACTGGTTTTATTGCCTTATGCAATAATGATGAGGAAATTCCCAGTTTTACCAGCTATCATTACATTATCCATCAACAGGTATTGTGTTCATAAACGCTGAAGTCTAATGATATAATGTAAATTGCTTTTAAAATCGTCAATTCAATACGCTCAAGAAGTCTTCAGAGGCGACAATTTCGGGTGCTTTTGGAAGAAACCGAATCAGAGTACGGAGATCTCTTATTGCACACAGACGTGAGGTGGCTAAGCCGTGGTGCTTTTTTAAAAAGATTTCGTATTCTGTTACTAGAAATAAGAAATTTTCTACAAATAAAAGGAGAGCACATTACTGAATTGGAAGATGGGAAATGGCACATGAAACTAGCTTTTCTCTGCGATATCACTGCAAAACTTAACGACTTAAACCTAAATCTACAAGAAAAGAATAAATGTTTAACAGACATGATGAGTGCGATTAAAAGAAACGATAAAAAGGTATGCGTCTCAATTAAGGAAACATGAATTGAGAAACTTCAAAAACATGGAGGAAGAGTGCATCCATAATGCAAACCGAAACTTCGAAGATTTCGCTTAATATTTACTTGTTTTGTTTGAAGAATTCTAAAGAAAATTCGCTGACTTAATTAGGTTGAAAGAAATACTCATTTTTATGATATTTCCATTTAATGAAAATGTCAACATTGATAGAGTATCTGAAAAAATAGTACATTTAATAGATATCACATCAGTCACGGTCAAGGAAGAAACTATTAAATTAAGATGCGATATATTTCTTAAATCCAGAGCATATTTAGCGATACTGATTATTGGAAATCAATTTCTGAGGAAACGTTTCCAAATATTTACAAATTGATTTTGTATTTGAAATCCTACTTTGGATCGAGGTATCTTTCCGAATCTGCTTTTTCAACCATGAACAAAACACAAACATTGGTCTCATTCAACAGATGAACATTTAATTTCGTGTTTATGCGTTGCAATAAGCTCGTACCAGCCACAATATGATAAACTTGTCACAGATATACAGTGCCAAATTTCAACTAAACGAAATGAATAAAATGGCCAGTTTTTGATATATGAATACTTTGATTATTTCCGTCAGTAAATTTTTATTTTGTAAATACATAGTTTTTTTTTTTTTAGAAAAATTAGATAATATACCTTTTTTTTGTTACCGAAAATAAATATATAAACATATACGTTATTTCTGCCATTTGTAGACCGCCTTCGATTTTTTAAATGTGGAGTAGACCACGGATCCCAAAAGTTTGGCCATCCCTGTTCTAGAGGGATGCGGGTATGATATCCAATATTGCTCCAACCATTATACAAGTATAACACCAACGTGGAGATGCATAACCCAACAATTCAGCAGTCCCTGACCACGGTGTCTCCAGACTCAAATTTAACTATCGAGATGCTGCAAGTGGAAGCAGGATTCGTCAGTAAAGATAATGTTATTTCATTTCATTGTCTATATGTCCATCATTCCATTGACGGCGCAAATGTCTGTA
>JAPDSC010003416.1:0-10177 GCA_026290005.1 Latrodectus geometricus
AATGGATGCCTTGAAAACATACAATTCAGCTACAAACGATGCCAAATGGTATGAGGAGACACAGAACGACTGATACATAACAAAGTAAATTTTTTATGGTTTTGTTATGTAGTTGAGTGATGGATCTCTGACAAATGAAAATAATACAAAAACGAATACTTCTGTGTATGCAAATCAAAAAATCATATAAAGGAAAAAATGGATATGAATTATTATATAACTTTCTGTAATTATGAAGCAAACTAAATCATTTATATGTGAATGTTCTATTTTTTTTAAAATTTTGATTAGAAGATGCAGATTGCCAATATATTTAACCATTGCCTTCTAGATCTCAACACGCTAATTTGTTGGGGTTTGAAATAGAATCGTGATTGAAAATCTTTTATATTTTAAAACAAATATTTTTTCCGAATCATAAATACTTTTTGTCTCCTTTATTTGAGATTTGATACAATTTTAATAAAGCATCTACTTATAATGTAATGTTTTTCACATGTCGTAGTAGAATTATTAATAATTTACATTAAGGACTATTATCAATTCCATCCTAAATAAAAGAGGAAACAATGCTGCCATCTGTTATTGAATCTAAGATTTACCTTCAAACTGTTGAAAAGTTGTTTATTCATATTTTTAAATGAAATGAATTAATTAATAATTTTGGCTTTTTATCATTTGTATATAATAATTATAATTATTAACATATTTATTTCCCTGCAATTCAAATTATGAGTATTTTTCAAGAGTGAAGAAATAATAGCGGCTTGAAAGACATGTAATTTCGTAATGCTGCCATATGACATGAAAGTAGAATCAGAAATCTGCGTTCTTTGTTATAAAATAAAGAAATTGATTTTCTTCAAATAAAGTCTAATTATTGAAATATTTTATATTTAATTTTTTTTTAAATAAAAGTTTAAATTTAAGGAATTAAGATGTACTTGTTGATGTACACAAAATGAATAAATTTGGATTCCTCAGAGCTTTATTCTTTAAATTAGCATCAAAAGTTCTGTAAAACTGTACTTGGAAGTTTCTTAGTTCAGTAGATGCTATTTGTTATATACTGAAACACTGCTCAGTTTATAAAATAAAAAAAAAAAATATTCTCTTTAACAAATTAGAAATTAATTTATTCGTTAATTTTTTTTTCATTCATAGCCATACTTGGATACAGCTAAAAATATCATAAGATACTAAGAGCAAATACTAAAAAATTTTCTAAACAATACCCACTTTCATTATGTCCGTTACCATTATTTCTTATAATAGTAATACCATCTATCAATAAAGTTAGAAACCAATTATGCTCTGCTTAGCAAAAACACTAGGTCCAAGTTAAGCTGGTAATTTTCTAGTTGAGGTAAAGATATGTTTCCAAGATAATATTTTGCATTAAAAATGTATTTCTGGTGTGAAATGATAAGAAAGGTGAAAATCTTTCAAATCACTTGGTGTGCAGGATCATATCATTAATACTGCAAAAAAATAATTTTAATCTTTGTAAAAATTTCACAAAATGTTTCTTTTACAAAAGTGCAAGAATTTTTCTTCTTTCATTAGGCAGCGTTGTCGACAAACTTTATTATTAATATCTTTTATTTGCAATTAATGTCTCTCCAGCAAAATTACATCTTAAAATGCCTGATTGTGGCCAAAATGGACTATCAAGGAGCGAAGCAACAATGAATGTATATATACTCATCTAGAGATAAAACTGGATCCTACCTGCCGTAACTTCTTTCAACTACTCTGTGAATGATCAGATTTCTAGCCCTGCAATAGTTACATCCTTACAGTCTCGAACCTTGAAACAAGAGCTGATGGAGAACACAAAGTAACTAATATATCTCCTGGAACATGAGTTGACCACACCTTCCTGGATACTAATGGCGGAGGAAATCATCCCGAAATTATGCTGAAGTTATGGTTTATGAATTATGAAATTATGGAATCATCCTGAAATTAGATCTTAAATAGCTGCCAATTTAATTCTTGTAAGGAGTACACATTAGCGAAGAACATTATAGACCAACCGACAAACCTGTGCGACAATCCATAGATAAAAATAGAAGTTTGACAAAAAAATATTGTTGTGAGTGCGTGTCTTAGTGCCAATATGGGATTTTATAGGTCAACATCAAGAGAACCAATCAAGAATTTTACTATGCGATTCCTACTCTATGTGAAGTAAATGTTTAATGCGAAGTTCAGCTAAACTATCGGACGATGATCTCGATAGAATGTAATCTACTATTCAGGAAATTAACAAATCCTTGGATTTTCTCTTCATGTATGGAAATAAGTGCAGCTTTTGTATCTCAGAGCGTAATAGAATAGCATTTATTTCTTTTATATTGAAGATAATGATATATTTTATATTGAAGATAATGATAATATGTAATAAATGATATGTGAAATAGGTATTATGAATTTATTCTTAATAATTATCTAAGCATAACAAAGAAATAACCTCATTCGAAATATTAGCTCATAGTTCAATCTAAGAGAAAATAAATTGCAGACTACTGTCTAGCACCATTGACAGGAGATATATATTCATTACTTTTCTAAATTCAATACAAACTAAATTATTGAATATATAAATAATCAAACTTTAATCTCTCAAAGAATCAGCAGCAAGAGGAGAAGCAAACGCATAAATATAGAGAGAGAAATTTCATCTAAACGAAAAGCTAATAAAAATAGATATTCAGTTTTAGAAAACTTAGTAATAGTGAAGAGACCTCATATCTTAATTATATGGAGAAAGTGCATCTAATGGTAATAAAAATAAAAGCAGTAGTAAAATTATTCAACAGGGAATAATATTAGTGCCAAGACTGTAATGATTACTAATAGTTCTAATAATAATACAAATGGGAGTAAACTTTCCCAAATATTAATAAAAACAAAACATAATATATTTTGATTTAGTTAATTAGTTAAATGATGAACTTAAATTTAAAATTAATTTCAAACTTGATGGTCAGTTCTTGAAGATTTTTGTCAACCTTTGTGAGGAGCACAAAATACTTACAGGACAACAAAATTAGCTACTATGTAATGTATCCTAGGAAATACCGACCAATCAAATACACCTTACTGATATTGCAGTAGGCCTTACATAAGAATGTGTAGATGAACAAAAGTTTATTATTTCCAAAAAATATCAAATGAGAAGACTAAAGGGAAAGAAGCAACTGATGACCTTTTCAATTACAAGTTCCTAATACGACTAATAATATGAAAATCATTGATGTTATTGAAAGTGAGGTTTTTAAAATTAGAATTGCAAAGTATACAAGCAATGGAAGTAATTTTCAATGTCACAGGTGCCATCTATGACATCATTTGAGCAAAACCTGCTCTTTTGCATTAAATATGTGGGAGCTCACTTAACAAAGGATTGCATATATAAAGAAATAATTGACCAGAAATGCGCAAATTCGGAGGGGGGGGGGGACTACTTTGCCAACTTCAGAGAATGCCCGCGGAACACAAAAAATGTAAGGAACTCAAGTACTTATATAATTAAGAGGGACAATCGAATTAATCCTGACAAAGGACAATCTACTATACCAATTTTATTAAACTGGGAATATTGAATATACAATCACTGACATTGGAAATTGAAATGTAAATCACTGCAATCTAACTGACAGCAACTGAAACCGTGATAACATTATGGGGAAGTCTGGAATGGATAACATTATTACAATTTTTCAATTGCTTACAAATATTTCACAAAATTGAACCTTCCTACAACTAATAGCTGTTATACAAAATGTCCTTTTCCCAATTAACACATGTGATAACATAAATGTTTTTTTAAAATTATAGAGGTTGTTCGCCCATTTCTTGCTAACGCCGCCACACAATCATAAATAACAGAAATGTCACTGCAAAACTTTTGTAATGAAAATAGAATTATTAGGATAAATGTCAATGCTTCTTTACTTTCAAAATTATAGTATTTTCAAGGAATATAATATTGGAAATTTACACATGGTTTTATTAATAGACTAGGAAATAAATTTTATGAACACCTGGGTTTTATCCCCAATCTTTTAGTTAATATTCTATACAATTGTAATTATTATGTCCCTATAAATAGAAATGGCCCAACCAATCCTTAGGAATTACTGATTTATTTTCAGTAAGTTAGATATTGCATAGTTATTCTCAAGTTTAAGTGGCGCATCGGACTTAAAATATTATGTATTTCACATGTGCAACTATGACCAGAAAGTGATGCCATTTCATTTATTTTAAGATAATATTTCAATTAAAAATTTTTCTTCAGAAATTTATAATTGAGTAAATTATTTTTATTTTAATTATTTATAAAAAATAATACTATAAATCATTTGTTATTGAATTTTAAATTAGTTTTACAAAGATTTTGATTCAATATTTCCAATTCTTCAACAAAAGTTTATGTCTAATTACACGTTAACTTTTTAATAACACTACTTTGATAACATTTGCATTTTATAATAAATAAAATTTCTTATAAATTAATAAACAATACAGTATTGACTGCTGCGTAGCCCTTGTCATTTTTTTGTTTCCCTAAATTCTACTTGTAACATTATTTCTCGTACCCTGATTTTTAACGTGTATAATCTTTCTGATAAGCCGTATCTTAAACTCTATTACAACTAAAGGATAACGGTTTCAGTTAAATTTCATAAGCAATATCATGCTTAAACTCAAATTTATTCATTTTGTTAATAACACGAAGGACAAATTGAGAAAAAAAAATTGCACGTTATTTTTTATTACAGCATCGAGACCATATACAGCATTTCACAAAATTTGAGACATCTGGCTTGCATTTCCAACTTTATTTAAAAAAAAAAAAAAAAAAAAAATCTGAATTGGTTAAATTGTTTTTTTGTTGATTTCCATTTTTAATATTTTTTAATTCACAAATGAATAGGCGTAATGAAAAATAGCAAGTAATTATTTTTGTGAGAAATGCCATAATTTTAATGATCATAAATCTGAATTTGTCTGCTCGATATTTTATGGGACACCGATAGGGCTTTTCAGATCGTAATCCATATTTTCAGTCATCTACATGGATTATATATATATATATATATATATATATATATGATTTCCACAAAAAAATTTATCTATAAATGACGAGATTTACCACCAAATACAACAGTTTAGTGATAGCATTCACTTTTATTTTCATTACATTAAAACTGATTATAACTAACGTTTTATTTATTATATTTTTTGTGAATGTTTTAAGTTTATGATTAAAAAATTGTAATATGAATTACAAAAAATTTTTGCTATTTGTTTCAGTGGAAGTACTAGTAAACTAATTTTTTTTCTTAACGTTTTAAAAAATAAATGATAAAAATTTGCTACACATTTGACAATATATTGTTTTAATGAATGATGCACAAGTACCTAAAATTGAGTTATATTCCTAAAATACCATATACTTAGAACGTAAAAATTTATTAATTTACTTATTATCGATTGCTCTTAAATATTAAAAAACAACTATAAAACTTAACTGTCGTACTTGATGTATAATACAGTAACACGTCGTAGTTTGAGAATAAATGAAAAAATCATATCTTTGAATTCATTTCAAATGTTGATAACAAAGTAATCTTTTCTCTAAACAAAAAACTGAAAGTAAAAAAGGCAATTGAAGAGCCGCGTGCAATCACTGATGATGTCACATCGTTGCTTTTACTGAAAAGTAAAATTTTTAACACTCATTACTTCATATCTTAACTATTTTTTTTTTAATATTTGAATGGTTGTTTCCTTTTTGTATAGGTTTATTTCCTCGCATTGTTTCTTTTTCTATGCTTCATTTCTCCCTTGCCTTACCTACACAGAATTTTTAGAGATATATTGTGCAAGTAGCAATATGTATATATCCATATTCTTATACTTATTGTTTATTTACAAAATAGTATTTGTAACTGCATACATAATATAAACTTTTTTATATACCTTGTAAGATAAACATTATATAATTTTCATTATATAAACTTCACCTGCTATGAAAATATGATGTAACACCAGAAGAAAATATAAAATTTTATATTCATTTCAACTCTTTTCATTGATGCAAAAATACAGTTAGTCGAGGAAAAGATTCAAAAAATGTCTCACCATAATTCGATATAAATTACTTTCGGTTATTTGTGTTTATTAGAACCAAATTCTAATATTCCATTTTAATTTAACATCTTATCATGAATCAAACACTATTTTCCATTTTAGGTCATATTATTCTAACACAAAACAAGATTCCACAGATTTATTTGATTCATATCCGTAAAAGCTTAATTTTCTTCTCATTAAAATTTATATAATAATACATAAGAGCACTTTAAAACAATAATTAAATATTGTAATAAGGTGTTTATTTATACTCATAAGGAAATTTATTAATATATATTAGAGTAAATACATTTACTAAAGGAAAATGAATGTAAAGTTAAACTCTGCTTATATGTACAATTTTAAAGAAATATATACTCCATTATAAAGAAATATACAATCCGAATGTAAAATGGTATTGTTTAAATGGTGTTTTGGTTTAACAAGATTATAAATGCCATTTACGAAGTTATGATCACATTTGACCTTCTAATATATGCCTAGTTTTTTTAGAAGGCCCTAAAATCTATATTTTAAATAAAATGCTTTTTTAAATATGCATGTGACATATAATATCAATTAAATTTACTTAGTGATAATTATTTTGTTTCATGCTATAAAACATACTTTGAGTTTTCAAAGTATCATGAAACCTCACTTCAAGTTAAGTTATCGTTTCATTAAATTTTCAATTTATAAAAATTAGATTCTTAAAAATGTGTATTGTGTTCTTTCTAATAGAATTAAGTAAAGATACTTTTCCGATATCATTACTTTTACATTTAACTTCTTTTATCTTAAATTAATAATCGTAAAGTAAGAGTTGTACAGTCCAATTTTCCTTGAATAAAATTTGTATATTCTTCTAAATGTGTCCACATTTTTTTCGTAGAATAATTAGTTTAACAAAATGTCTTCAACTTATTGTAAATATCCATTTTGTTTCACCATGCAGAAAAAAATTTTTTTTAAGAATCTGATAAAAACATAGAACACTTTAGTTTCCATTGCCCTGTCGGTTACCACATACGCATTCATGTGAAATATTAAATCAAAATTTAATAATAGCCTTTTATTTTTGAGTAATATTCTCAAGAGTACTTTGCTAGTAAAACATTTGAATAATAATAAATATGAAATAAATATTTAAAATTAATAAATTTCATGACTTGAAATGGAGAATAATATTTCTTCCAATGCAGTTGATAATAACTTAAACAATCAAATTTATTTAACTAAACTTGTAAATGAAACAAAATTTAAAAATTCCATTATACTTTTTAATAATTTATCCAAGTTTCCGCAATTTTTTTATAGGTCATTGCAACTTGATTTGTGAAATAAAATAATTTAAAGCATTACTTCTATTCAAATTTTAACATTCTACCAATCAAGATATAACAAATTATTAAAAATGGTCAATGCTAAAACTGATACTCAGTTTAAATAATTTATTAATAATATATAAAATTTTATAATTGTAACAAAGATCCCTGATATATTATTATAAGTTACTGATGTTTTAAAATTTAAAATACATTAACATAACCCAAATAAAATATTTTCATTTAGTGTAAAAGTTAATTACATATGCATTAAAATTTACGTACTTTAAAAAATAATTATAAATTAATAAAACTTTTAACATAATTCATTTTAAAAAATTTGGTAGTATTTTGTAGAACTAATATTAAATTGTCATTCATAATCTGTAGATAAATCCCAGATAGTTATTGTTTCGTTTTTTAATTTATGTAAAGAGAAACTTTTCAATAAATGAGATAGTCCTTATGTCGTCATCTCTTTTGTTCTACGAGTTTTATCTTTTTTTAAAAAGAGATTTTTTATCGCACTGTTTTCATCAAATATAAATATTTTTATTCTCGGGATGAGAATCGGATGGATGAAAAATTTATTGACTGGCAACCATCAATGAAAGGTGCATCAGATTCAGACCTCCTTGAAATGGATAAGCCAATTATGCTTAAAAGTCACGACACTGAAGTTGTAGTTGGTAGGCCTTTCCATCAATATTTATTGGATCATTATAAAAAATACTTCTCAAAGTCTGCATTTGCAGAATCATTGGAAAAGAAAATCATAAGCTTGAAAATAATGAATCATTTGGAATCAGTAAATCCAGACGACGAATGCATAATACAGGAGCTGAAAATTCCAAGAAAAATAATAAAATCTTTCATCAAAAAATATCCAAAAACTGAGAAACATTTTTCTTTGGTTGAAAAGTATGAACAAGTATCCTATCCAGCTGAAACTATGATTGCTTTATATAAGTAAGTGCATTCTTAAAATTATTCATATTGTATACAACTGCTAAATTTGCTGTGTGCTCGAATTCAAGGAGTCTTATTTAAAAGGAGAATTTATTGTCATTTCTTATATGAAAAATTAAATTTTTTCAATATCTTAAAAAGAGAGAATTTTTATATTGAAATTTAAATCATAATAATGTAAATCACAACAATGTGTACATGTTTGAGTAATCGGTGGCAACGTTATTCAAGATTTCTTGAAATTTATCATTTAGTTATGTTATTTTTATATTAGTTCAATCGGCTGCCATTATTCGAATATTTTCTACTCTGCTTTTCTTTTCAGCTGCAGGAAGAAGAAAACAACAAAATAAGTATTATCAATATATTTACAATAAGAATGGAAAGCATTATTTACAAATATTTAAAAATATGTTTTGGTGTATTTGTCCGTCAATGATCATTTTTTCACCTGAAGAAAAATTACACCGATTAAGAAATATAATTAAAGGCAAATAGAGTACATAGTTATGTTTTTATGATGGTATTTAATAATCTTAAAGTGATTTCTCTAGAATTAATCTTAATCATTAAACTTTTTGTGTATGTGTTTGTGTGTGTTTTCATACATTTTTACTACCGATAAATAAAGTTAGATTCTAATAGGAGCACTAGGTCTATTTTTACTTCACAAATTAAAAAATTACTTTGAATTTGGCTCAAATATCGATTTCTTACTTTTAATTTTTATTTTTAAGTATTTTTCAAATTTTTACCCACGCATCGTGGTATTTTTCATACATAATGTATCTTTTCTGACAATTACTCGGAAACCATATCAGACCAAAAGTTTTCTTTCAAAAACCAGGATGAATTTTTTAAGAGAATGATTTTAACATCTTTGTATATATATTTGTTTAATTAAATTTAATTTGAATAATATGGATGCATAGTAAATTAAAATTTTACATGCCGAGAAGGGCAATCCAATATTTGCGCATTTTATAGTTATACTTATTTTATATGAAAAAATAATATTTGGAATGAAATAATTATATATACAGCACTTTATTGTAATCATTATAGTAACTTATTGTAATCAAAGAAAAAAATTTTATTTATATACAAGAAAATATTTTTGAAAATTTTATCAAGAAATATTTTTATGAAATACATTTTAAAATTAATTTATCTTATTTAATATTTACAAATGTTAGACATACTGATAAAAGTAAGCTACTAATTTTTTTAAAATTTTTCTCATTTTATAAATTTATGCTTGATTTTATGTTTAATTCGTTCGAACAGGAGTTTTTTAATTTCATCATTAAAAACCATGATGTATTGCTTTGATATTTACGCATTTAATGTATTAAGCTTAACGTGTAATTACTATAACAGTTTCTGTGAAAAAGAATTGTCATTAGTAATACTTTTCAAAGCGAAAGGAATTGATTGTTTGGTTGGTTTTAATGGCGCAAGGTCCATAAAAGGACAAGCTGCGCCAGACATCAGTTGGGAATTGTACCAATCTATTCAACCCATTAAAAACTTAAAATTATAAAATAAAATAGAAAAAGGAATTGAAAATAAATCATGATATTCCAAATTTGTCATTTAAATTCGAACTTACAGTCAACGAATAGTCAATTTATTTTATTAACTTTCGATTTACTTAAAATATATTTCTTTCCATATGAAATTTAATAGCTCATTAAACTTTAAAGTAAATGTATTTAGCACTATAATTTTGC
>JAPDSC010003421.1:5424-25931 GCA_026290005.1 Latrodectus geometricus
TTAATCTGAAAATTTCTTATAAAAAATATTAATCACTTATGTTCTCGAACACTAGATGTGACATTATGTCAACTATCTCAAATAAAAGATTCAAGGATTTACCAAATTTATTAATGTTTTACAGTATCAGAATCAGCTGTACTCAAAATAAAATAAAATTTTAAAATATTCAAATATATATATATATATATATATAGCAAAAATGCTAATAATAAAGCAATCATACCAGTTAAAATTTAAAGGGCATTTATTTTTTCAAAATATATTTATAGATAAGTTATGAACTAGCAATATATGAAAACATATTAAATAAATTAGAATTTAACCAATTATATGAATGATTTCACAGCCTGGGAAATATTTTAATGAAAAAAATGATTATATATTTGGCTTAACTATACTTTTAGTTGCTTCATCTGTTATTTAAAACACAAAATTAAACTAAAATTACATAATTTTCAGTAAAAGATAAGTGAGGCACAAAAAATTTATTTTTCTTTTTATAAATTGTGAAGTATTATAAAAGGTTATATCTTAAATATATATGTTTATATTTTTTAAATAGCAGTATTTTCTATATTTGAATATCAAAGAACACAAAGAACAGGAATTTATACTTATAACTTCTAGAGAATATTTATTCCTATATATTAAAATCTTAATAACTCATTTCCTAAGATTCAAATTATAATTTTAACAAAAATAGCAAAAGACTGGTACAAAACTGATAACAAATAACATAATGTTAGTATAATTATAAATATAATGAATGCAGAATATATTAGTGTTGTAAAATTAATTTCAAACATTGCAGCTGAAAAATCAAATTAAAATAATCAACAGTTCTCTAAATCATTATTTTTCAGTTCATTAGTTTCTACAACAATAATATTCAAATTTTTAAAACTAAACACAGAAAATATTTTCTGAATTAAAAATTATTAACTTAATATATTAAACTTCATATTGCTAAATAGTTTTCAAATAGAATTAATACACAAGAAAACTTCCTGGATATTTAGTTTTAATACTAGACACAATAAAAGCATTGTTTACAGCATTTAAATTTTTAAAAATTAAATCATACAAATTAAATTATAGATAATACATGTAGAGTAATATTTCATGCTAGGGAGAAGATCAAATGTCAACAAATAATAAAGATTCTGAAAAAATTAAAAAAAACTAGAAACAAAAAGTAGTTAATTTCTATATTTTACCTGTAATGAAAGTGCTAGAAAGAAAATACTTATAAAAATCTTGAAAAAATAATGAAAAGGGTTATGCATATAGGTAAATGAAACTATATAAATTAAGAATTATTAAATTTAATTAGTTTTTTCACTAAAAAATATTGATTTTTATGAATAGATATTAGCTTACTACAATTTAGGTCTCTTCATATATTAATTTTTGAAAAATATTTATTTCGATCTTATTATTTTTCATTTTATTGCTTTATTCCCTGCAAGAAATACAGCCAAAAGTTCTATATCAAATCTCAAAATATCTGCTTTAAAAATATCATATAATATTCTTTCCCCCTCCCCTTCTTCTCTTGCCGATTCCTCTGCTGTTAGTTTTTCCATTTTCATTTTAAATTCTTTAGGTACATCTGCATCCAACAAATCCATAGTAACATATATATGTAACACTTTTCCATCAAAATTATAAATGGTTGAGTTTATTTTTATTACTTTTATTATAAGATCATACAGGCCTGGTTTTTCTTTTGTTGGCATAGCATTATTTAATGAAAAGCTACAGACAAGATCTATATTTCTATGCAGTAAAGCTAATTCTGATTTATTTTTTTGACAAATATAAACATTTCAACCAATTTTTATTTTCAAAACATTGTTCCAAAAAACATCAATGTCCTAATTTATATCACAGAGCTCTTCATTCATTATTTCCAATTGATAAAGCTTCCATTTATTTTGAACTAAATGAATTATATTCTCTGAGATTCTTACATCAGTTTAATGTTTCAGCGTTGAAGGTTTTTTAACTTTGTTACTTTTGTTAACATTTAGATCAACGACAAAATTAATAATTTACTAAAATGAATTTCATATTCGTTTAAATAGTTAATAATTCTTCTAAAATAGTATTAGCAAAAGCATACTGTGAAAATCAATGGTTAAATCAATTATATTGTCTGAGAATCTTATGTCAGTTTAATGTTTCAGCGTTGAAGATTTTTTCATGGAATTAACATTAACAACTAGTGTCTCTTTTACATTTGAAGGAAACAATTTTTTCATTCTTATCAAATTCATTTTCCAAAATTAACTTTTGACCTACCAATTTTTAACTCTTGAAGAGTTTTTAAATTTGATGCATCACAAACAATTATTATACCTCTCTTCAACTAAAATAAGACTGCTTTTTATAAACATGGGCATAACTGTTTGAAGAATATCATTATTCTCTATGTAGTCTATGAATCATTGGAGATTAAATCACTAACAGTTTCTTGAACATATTAGATGCAAAAGTGATAAGAGTTAAATAGCAAGAAGTAGTTTTATTTTTTCATAACATTTCAAATTCCTTTAAAATGATCAGTGGAGGTAAGGTATTTAGTGACATTTTATTTCTTTGCCAAAAAATTTAAAAATTATTCTTTCAAATAAAAAAAAAGCTGTTCTGCAATTCTTTCAGCAAAAAATATCAACAGTTGTTCATCTATTAGAAACATGTTATATCACACAAAGTCCTAATACAACAGTAATGGAACTGAGATTTTTTAAATCTACTCAATGTGCTGGACTGTTCTTTAAAAAGGCAAATAATTCTAAAGCTCATCTACATTTAAATTTAACTTTATTAACAATTTTTGAAAACTTATAAGCAGTATGTGAATTGCAAAGTTTTTCCAAACATTTTATACATGACTTATTTCTGTTTTAATAAGATCACTCACTTTTTAATACTTTTGTTAACATTTAGACCAACAACAAAGTTAATAATTCTTCTAAAATAGTATTAGCAAAAGCATACTCTGAAAATCAATGGTTAGATAGTAAGATAAAAATTTGTTTTCTTCTGATCAATAACTGGCAGATGTATCCAACTGTTTTTACTTTTTCATATTACCAATTTCATCAAAACAAATTATCTTTTTTATATATCTTTTTTGACTTATTTTCAAAGAATGTAGAATGTGAGTGATTATATAAGCACATTTTTTCTTTTTCAACTGCATGCTTGCAGTAATTATAGAGTATTCAAACCTGTTCATTAATATATCAATTGTATCATTCTACGATTTAAGAGAAAAATTGCCTTGTGTAACATGCATGGATAACAATGCTTCTGCTTTTGTGACTTTAAGTTCCAAAGAAATTGAATCAGAAGTGTTTTGTTTCAATTCTTGATGGAATTAAAAATAGTTTCATTAAAAATTTAGGAGTAAAATTTTATTAACAATTTTTTCTATTATGGATTATTAGCTGGGCAAATAAACTATTTAAAACATTAAATGTTGTATAAAATACACAATTTGCTGTGTCACATTTGAGGTGGGAGAAAACTAATTTCTACTTTTAGAAAACCATGACAGCTGGAACTTGGTTAATCTTAAATAATTCTTCAAACAATCTGAAATTTTATTTTAAAGTTCTAAATTTTGGACCACATTATTGAAGTTTCATTTCAAAATCATTTGAATCTTCTTTTTGTATATCAATAGCCAATGATCTGAGCCAAATTGTTTAAAGTGTCACTTTGTCACAATCTAGTCTTTTACCACACACACTTAATCTAACATTACTTTTCAGAAGGGGTAGAATTTTGAGGTCATACGATCATTTTAGAAGAATGGCACATCCACAACTAATATGATGGTCAAATTTTTCCTGGTGATTATTCAGAAACCAATGGTCTTTCATCACGCTATCGATCAATTAAAGGCTCATTTTTATGAGCGAAGATAAAACTACCTTCAGAAAAGCTAGAAATATTGTTCATGGTTGTTGTAGTACTGATTTAGTAGATTCAACTCTGTCAGAACTTTTCTCAATGCAAGAATTGCTTAATGCTATGACAATTCTTGATCTCACCATATCTCCAGTCCCAGATGGTTTTTGTGTCTGTATGCTAAAAAATCTGGGTCACCTGAGGAAACAAAGACTTATAGATATATTTAACTTATTGTTGAAGATATATACCAGAGGAACAGAAAAAGGCCATAATTATTCCTATTAAGAAACCAAATAAGAACAATAGCATCCCAGAAGATTTTATACCAATATCTTTCACTTGTACAGGAAGTAAGACAGCAGAAAAAATTATCTTTACTGACGAAAAGAATCGTTTGGCTTACGAGCAATATGGTTTTGGTAGAGGACACAGCACTGTTGATCACATTCTTTACAAGCCCAGACAATTATGGGTACTCAGAACTTCAATGCATCAATTAGTAGAAGCTCTTCTGCATCCAATGCATCAATGCTTCTCAAACCAATGCATCAATTAGTAGAAGCTCTTCTGGACATCACAAAACCTTTTGATAAGAGTTTGGAAACAAACTAATTATCAAGTTCCATAATACATTTAACATCTCGGACAGAGCTGTGGTTAGATATATCTTCAGCAGAAATTTATCAAACGAAGTTGATTAAGTTTAACAAAGTGCTCTCAGACACTTTTCACTCGAGTCAAGGAGCACACACAGGAAACAGTTTTTAGCCCAACTCTATTCTCTTCATACTTGGCTAGTGCAGAGAAAATTATTCCTTATGGTACATGCATTGGTATATTTGAAAATTACATTGCTCTTTGGTGCTCTGGAGCTGATATAAATGTTCTTGAATCTAAACTAAATGACTCACTAAATTCATTTTCTGAATTTGCTACAGATTTTAAATTCAATTTTAGTGCCATTAAATAGATTGTTTTTTTTTTTACAACAAATTAACACCTCTATAACTATCAACCAAAATTGATGCTTGAAAAGTAAATTCATACCAATGAAAAGCACCAAAAGTACTTGAGTTTTGTACTTGATCCAGAATTTTAAAGTAACGAACACATTGATTACACTATTTTGAGGGCAAGAAAACGTATAATTATTCTTAAATATATTGCAAGAAGAGATTAAGGAGCTGTCGCTTCTACATTTAGGACTTCATATTTCATCCTCACTAGAACTATTCTTTAATATGGTTTTTCAGTCCATTCCAGTGTCTTAAATTCCAACTTCAAAAAATTAGAACAAGTTCATATGAGTGCAGTTTGGATAATTACTGGACTGAATAAATGTTATCCTACATAGATAATTCTTTTTAAGCTGACTATTAGATCTTCATATTTGAAGACAAGCCAACCTTGTAAAATACTACAGCAAACTCTTTAGTCATGTAAAACAATACCTCAAAATACCTAGGTACTTTGGAAAACCACCAGAGATTAAAAAGACATTTCCTTCTGTCAGGCATTAACTCAAAATACTTTTGCTGAAAATGTTCAACTTCCTATTTATTCCTGCATGACTCCAACAGATGATTTTTTCAGGTCTCATTTTCACTTCAACCTTTCTTCCTCCATTAATAAAAAGGATACTATTCTGAAATATTTTCCTCAATTAGCATGGGATATCATAAATAATATCCCTAGAAGTAACATTAAATTGTACACTGATGGCAGTAAAACTGATAATCTGCGGTATTTATATTGAAACACCTCAAAAAACTTTTACCTTAAATTAATGTAACTCAGACTACTGTTCCGTTTTTAGAAGTGAATTTCTAGCAATGGATATGAAGCTTGAAGCCATGTTGAAGGATAATGACTATAAAATCTTCAAATTTTAACAAAAAGCCAGAGTTTAATGGAACATCTTAATAAGTGGATCCCTATAGGTAATAAGACAGATGTATTTATCCTTCACAAGTTGAAGCGCACATCTCACTTTAACACAATATTCATTTCCAGTGCATCCCATCTCATGTGGATCTTTTTCGTTATGAAAAAGCAAATTGTTTAGCTAAGAAAGGATTCAGACTACCAACTTCAACATAACTAACTTAACATAAAAGGAGGAAATGGCTAGTACATTCCACTCACAATTGGTATAGGGCTAATAAGCCTTGACAGTCAAGGGTTCTTTGCAACAGAAAAATCAATATTTGCCTCTAGCACATCGCCACATAGTGTCTTACTTATTCCCAGGGATTAAATCCTATCCTCTTTGCAAAAAGTGCCACCAACATCAGGCTTCGGCTAATCATATTTTAAGTTGTTTGCATTTTCCTTGTGAGGAAATTGTTCTTCGCTTTTTGTTTTTGACCTTTTACTTGTCAATGGATTTATGGACCTGATCTAACACAGTCAGACCATTGGAGACAAGAACCTATAACAACATGACAACTTACATGATGGCATTCAATATAAATTTTATAATTTTGAAAAATAACTCAGTGAAACAGGTTGAAATTTGTTAGATGACGATTTTTTTCTAAAGCCTCACACAAACTACATTTTATTAGGAAAAAAAATCTCATTTTTGTAGGAGTTTTACAGGAATTCAATGAGATCAAAAATTAATAACTTAAGGAGGACTACAATCCCTGTAATGTAAAAATATTCCAATATATTTTACAAAGTTTATATACATACAAAAACAAATTTTTAGAAGCATATGCTAACATAAGATATATTAGAAATAGTTTCCAAATATGAAATGCAAAAAATCAGAAATTGAATTAAAAAGATATTTTTATTGTTCCTTAAATATGATGAACACTTGATGATACATAAGTTATATGACATAATATGAAGAAATATATGATAGAATAAGTATAATAATATTGTTTAGCTATATTTATAAGAAAGTATCAACAGAAAAAATGTTATGATTCATAACTTGAAACAATAGGTACATTTTGAGATTACCATTGGCTTTTACTTCAGAGCACTAATCTTGGCATGAGAGATCAGAAATGACAGGAAGTGGAGGAATGATTTGTTCATTCTCATCATCATCACTCAAAACTTCTTCCTAAAGATATAAGAACAATATATAAAATGTAATCAATGTAATAAAATATAAAAGATGCAATATTTTTTGTTTAATTTATTCCCATAGTTATTTAATGAAGAGTTTTTTACATTTCTTGTTCCACCAAAATTTATATCACGCTAAAAAACCTAATGTAAGCACAAAGTTTCAACAAATTAAGAAATATTTGGATTTAAAAATTCTTTGACTCAATGTTTATTTTTTGTCTACGAAACTAACATGCTTTTTGTCTATGAATTTAGCTTTGAGCCACTTTTGAATCAGATACAGAGGAAATTCGAATATTTTTGACTAGATCCAAAAAAAAAACAGTTATATTAATTATAATTATGAATAAAAAATATTAACATTTTATCATTTTAGATATTTTACAAAATTAGTTAATACATACACTGTTTTTAAAATATTGCATCATTTCTCTTATTTGGGAATAAAATAAATTACGTTTAATTTATCCTGTAATCATCTAATTTATGTTAGAGAAATATACAAAAATGAATAAGCCTGTTCATGTTCATATATCTATGTACTGTTTACAACAATGCACTTTTGCAATGAATCTATTTTTTACCACTGAAATTAAACTAAAGAAAGTAAAATAAATAAATGTCCTATGACAATTTATCATGAAACATTTACCGCACAAAAAAATACAAGAAAAAAATTAAATATTTTGAAGAATTAAATAACATGTAGTTATTGTAGGCAAACTTTATGGTTGCATACAATATTTAAAATATATATATTTGCTATTTGCTTGCAGTAGATATATTTGATAGAAACATACTGGTAGTTATGTGTTTGAAGTTAAATTTTAGTGGTTTCTAATGCTGGAATATTTAAATGCAGTTAAATAGTAAAAATATCTTCTGTCTTTGTAAAATGGGTATGAAGTACATAAAAATCAATAAAAATATTGTTAATAATAGCAAAATTCAAAATGTTGAAATTATATCACCAAATAAATAGATTATTCATCAAGAATATGTTAAAAGATCAATAGCCTATTTCAATTCTTTCTGAATCAAATTACAATATTTTAATTAGCACATTATCTCACTTTCATGTAAAAGAAACATAAATATTTTAATTAAAACATTTTTCAAATTATGGTTCAATAATTTGAAAAAAAAAAAAAAAATAAAAATGAACACAATTGCAGCATATTTTCTATTATAAGAAAATGAATTTTTATCTAGTAAAAAGTTGTGAATAAGATGTTAGCGAAATATAATATTTATGAAAAAATTTTCCATAGTCAACAATTAAGAATTCCACAAACAATGATACAAAATATTCAATCAAATAACATAAGACAAATCTATTTAATTTCATTATCATAAACATGGAAAAAACAAAAATTAGGTAAATGCATCATTTTAAAGTTGAAAGGATCACAAATTTTTGTTTCATTTACAACCAAAAATAGATACTAATTTTTAATCCCATCAACTATTTTCTTCAAAAAAATATATTTTTTTAAATTTTATTATTTTTTCAAATAGTGAAGGAAAAAAAAAACCAATTAAATTAGATTTTTATTGAAACAAATGGATAAAATTGTTTTATTTTTATTCATGTTCCAATTAGTACATCTGCATAATCAGAGAGAATATCATATTAAAAATTTACATGTGCTGAAATGAAAATCCAAAAAACAAGCTCATGCAGTAGATCATACAGAATTGTCACTAAATTGCAAAAGTTAGTGGTATATTACTTTACAAATAGCATTAATGGTATAATATGCAAGTATTAAAATATGTGCTTTTCAACAGCCAATTCAAATGTAACAAATACAGAGAAAACATGGAGATGCATTCATTTTTACCAAAATTTTAAAACAAAATTTAATACTTTTAACATTTTAATACTATAATAAAAAATTAAAGATAGAGCATAAGTATGGAAATTAGTTTCACACATACCAATTTCAACTATTTATTATTTAGCATAATTTAAAAAATTTGACTTTTTAATTTGATATTTGTAACATTAAATAAAAAATTATAATGGCAGTAAATAATACCCAGTTCAGTGTGAATAATGTCACTGGTCTATTGCCTTTTCAACCCTTTCATATCAACTACTCACCCTCTCAATTTGTCACAATAACAACAAGGGTCATAATCTTGTGTAATAAAACTAGGAAAATGTAATATATCACATGAGAAAAAACGAACTAAAACACCTTATACACATGACATCTTTCGGAATTTGACGCAGAAATATAAAATGTTTAAACAATTTATTTAGGTCATAATTAAACAAGTAAATAACAGTACGAATCCTCAGTAAAAAGGATTTTACGGTGTGTAGTGTATGTACAGTCCAAGAAAATTATATGCAATCATATACTTTTAATGGGAAAAAAAGAAACCTACAATACTCATACACATACTTTTTCAATTTTCAAAGAATCTGTCAACATTTAAACATAGTAAGAGAATATTGATACATAGATTTATGGTTTCTATTCCAGACTAGCAATCTGCTATGTTATGCTTTGAGATATTGGTATAAAAGTTTCAGGGATGCTATTGTTCTTATTAGATTCTTTTTTACATGATGCTAATTAATCGTTAATGTTAAAATTCAAATAACATATAAAAAGAAATGTCATCTAATAATATCAGAATATCATATAATTTAATTTAGCTTTATTATCCTGAATTCCTTAAAACATATAAGTATCAATGTATTAAAAATTTATAAATATACATATAAATTATCAATGAAAACATTTATGAAAACATTAAAGTTAACATTTTACCACTTGTATGAATAAAAGTAATTAAATTCATGGGAAACTCACTGTAATACTTGAAGAAACATTTGGCTTTCTAACATTTGAATTAATATTGCTTATCACATTAGTTTGCTCTGAAATAAAATAAACAATGAAATGCTCTTAATCAGAGAAAATTATTTATTAAAAAAATATTAATCATTCATTTTTCTAGAACACGAAATGTGAAAGTATGACAACTATCTAAATTAAATAAAAGATTCAAGGATTAACCATATTTCTTAATGTTTCATAGTATCAGGGTCAGCTTTTACCCTGATAGTATTAGGGTTAGCTTTTACCCTGATAGTATTAGGGTTTTTACTTTTTATAAAATTTGATTTCGTTCATTACAGTACTATAAAAAGCAATACATAAATATACATGTTTCTTAAACAGCAATATTTTCGATACTTAAATATCAATGTACAGGATTTCATATTTAAAACTTTTATAGAATATTCACATTTGTTATTATGTCTATAACTTCCTAAGAGTCAAATTGTATTTTTAACAAGAATTGCAAATATTGATCACTGTCAATTTTTTTAATATAACATCAATATAAATATATTCTAAATATAATAAATATCGAATAAATTAGTGTAGTAAAATTAATTTCCAACTTTGCAGCTGAAAAATCTTTCTTATAAAAAGTCAAGTTAAAAGAATCAATAGTACTCAAAATCATTATTTTTCAGTTCATTATTTTCTAAAATCTAATATTCCACTGCTAAAAACAAAACACAGAAAATATTTTCATAATTGAAAGTTAAATATTACCTTAATACAATGAACTTTTCATATTGCTACATAATTTTCAACTATAATTTATATCTAAGAAAAGAATCAAACTTCTCGAATATTTAGTTTTAATAATGGACACAATAAAAGCGTTATCTTGACAACAAAATACATAAAATTTAAAATTAAATTATGTTAATTAAATTATTAATAAATGAAGAGTATGATTTAATGTTAGGAAGAAAAATAAATATGAATGAATAATAGGGATTCTAGAAAAATTTATTAAAACTTGAAAGGAAAAGTAGATAAACTCTTTATTTTACATATTATAAAAGTGCTATAAAGAAAATACTAACAATTAACTTCTAAAATTAATGAAAATAATGAAAAAGACTATGCATATAGGTAAATGAAACTATAAATTACAAAATATTGTATTTAATTTATTTCTGCATTAAGCAATATCTATTTCCATGAACAGATTTTAGATTACATAAGATCATTTAAAGGGAGTGTTTTATTCAACTACACTCATAACTAATATGGTGCAGTTGTTATCAGTTTTATGATTTAAAAAAACTCAATGAAACATACTGAAACTTGTTAGATAACAATTATTTTTGTTGAAGCCTAATTTGAGTACTTCATTTTCATGTGAAACATGTTTTTGTAGGAGTTTTAAAGGAATTCAAGGAGAATTAAGAATTTAAAATGGAAAATTAGGAATTTAAGAAGAACTGAACTCCCTTAAGTATAAAAACATTCCATTATATTTTACACTGTTTATACATACAGAAAAGCAAATTTTTACAAGCATATGCTAACATTTGGTAAATTAGAAATAGTTTCAATATATGAAATACAAAAAATCAGTTTTTAGAAATTTAATTAAAAAGACATTGTTCCATAAATTTAATGAACACTTGATGATACATAAGTTATATGACATAATATGAAAAATAGAATGCTATTATAACATTGTTCAATTATATTTATAATGAAGCTTTTAAAAAATGGTGCTATGATTCATAACTTGAAACAATAGGCACATTTCGACTTTACCATTGGTTTTTGCTTGAGAACAAATATTTTGACATGAGACAACATCTGAAATGACAGGAAGCAGGAGAATGTTTTGTTCATTCAGATTATCATCACTGAAAACGTCTTCCTAAAAATATAAGAACAATATATAAAATATAATCAATACAACATTATGTAAAAGATGCAATATTTTATGTTTAATTTATTCAAACAGTTATAATGATGGGTTTTTCAAATTTCTTATTCTACCAATGCTTATATCATGTTGAAAAACCTAATGTAAGCACAAAGTTTCAACAAATCAAGAAAATATTTAGAATTAAAAACTCCTTTATTCCATGTTTATTTTTGTCTATTAACCTAATATATTTTTAGTCTATAAAACTAACATGGTTTTTTGTCTATGAATTTACTCCCACAGTTATAATGATGGCTTTTTCAGATTCCATATTATATCAAAGCCTATTTATTGGTGGAAAACCTTATGTAAGCACAAAGTTTTAACAATTTAGAAAAACATTTAAATTGAAAAATTTCATTAATGCATGTTTACTTTTTATATATGAAACTAACATGTTTTGAAATTTAGCTTTGAAGCACTTTGACTTAGATATAGGTAAAATTTGAATTTTTCAAACTAGATTTCACCAATAGAAGCCAAACAATAAGCTTTATTAATTTTAATAATGGTTTTAAAATATGAATATTTTACAAAATTAACTAGTACATGCATTGTTTTAAAAATATAACTTTTTTCTTTCATTTGGGAATAAAATAAGTTATTTTTAATTTATCCTTTAATTGTTGAATTTATATTAGAGAAATATACAAAAATTAAGAAGTCTGTTCATGTTAACATGAACCTGTGTTGTGTTCACATTAATGCACTTTTGGGATGAATCTGTTCCTTACAAATAAAATTAACTAATGAAAGTCAGCTAAATGTTTGAACTGAAACATTTTTTTCATAAAACATTTACAGCACAAAAAAAAAAAAATCATGATTATATTAAATATTTTTAAAATTAAACAACATGAAGTAATAGGGTCAAACATTATAGTTGCATTTAATATAAAAAATACATATATTTACTTGTAATAGATATAATCTCTGGTTATAATAGAGATTTAATGTATGTTCATTTTGAAATTAAAAAACAACCATTACAATACTACTATAATTTCATAAGTCATACTGGTAGTTATTTGTTTAATGAGAAGTTTTAGTAGTTTCTATTGCTGGAGCAAGGCACTTAATAAGTAAAAATATCTTCTGCCATTTGTAAAATGGGTAAGAAATACATGAAAATCAGTAAAAATATTGTCAATAACAGCAGGATACAAACACGCTTAAATTATATCACAAAAATAAAAATATTTTTTATCAAGAATATGTGAAAAAATTAGTAACCTATTTTAATTCTTTCTGAATCAAATTCTAATAATTTATTTAACACACTATCGCACTTACATGTGTAAGATATAAATAAATTTTTCGAACTTCGGTTCAATAATTTCAAAAAATTTAAAAACAACATAATTGCAGCATATTTTGCATTACATTTAAATTCTCAAACAATTTTCCAACTTTTGCTATAGTGAGAGAATACATATATTTATAATTTCTATTCCAGTCTACCAATCTGCTTTGTTATGTTCTGCAATAGATTTTATTTTTTACATCATGCTATTAATAAATAATGTTAAAATTCTAATAAATTTATTAAACAATTAATACTGGTAAGGAATGTAAAAAAGCACCTATTAATAAATGCAACATTAAGAAAATGAATATTTTTATTTGTACACCTATAATTTTAATACAGGATAATATAAAGTACACTTATTATTTTTTTAAATAAAAATATGTACATATAAGTTATCAATGTATTAGCAAATTAAGAAAACATATTAAATAAATTAGAATTTAACCAATTGTATGAATGTAAATTATTAAATTCATAGGAAACTCACTGTACTGTTTGAAGAAACATGTGATATTCTTAGTTTTGAAGTAATGTTGCTTATCACAGTTGTTTCCTCTGTAATAAAATAAACAAAATGTTTTTAATTTTTTATAAAAAAAATATTTATGGTTCAGTTGGAAAAGTAGAGCAGAGCACCCCAAATTGCCAGCCTGGCTAGCACACGACAACAACAACATAAAAAAATATTAATCATTTATGTTTCTGGAACACTAAATGTGACATGATGGCACCAATCTAAATTAAATAAAAGATTCAAGGATCCACCATATTTATAAATGTTTCATAGTATCAGGAGCACACACAGCAGTACTCAAGTTTTAGAAATTTAAAAAATATTTGAAAGAGCATTTAGAAACAATAAAGCAATTATTATTTCTAAATTTAAGAAAGAACAATTATTTCTTTAAAAATACATTATAATTTCATAATTACATTATAATACATTAAACCTGATCAATAATTTAAGGAAATAAATGACTATACATTTGGTTTAACCAAATATTTTTAGTTACTTAATATGTTATTTAAAACACTAATTTATACCAAAATTACATAATTATTTGTGAAGGATAAATGAGGCACATATAAAACAAAATGAAAAAATATTTTGTCTTCTTTTTTTTTAAATTTGATTTAATGGTTAAAGTATTATAAAAGTAATATTTAAATATACATGTTTCTTTCTCAAACAGCAATATTTTCTATAATTAAAGGTCAAAATACAAGATTTCATTTTAATAACTTGTAAAGAATATTTATGCACATTCATTTATATCTTTATAACTAACTTTGTGAGAGTCATCAAATTTTATTTTTAACAAAAATAGGAAAAGACTGAAAGGTATTAAACCAATCAGTCAAATTTTTATATAATGTCAGCATAACTACATTCTAAATATAAATAATATAGAAAATATCATTGTTATAAAATGATTTCTTAAGATTGCAGCTGAAAAATCATTCTGAATAAAAAATAAAATTAAAAGAATCAATAGTACTCAAAATCATTATTTTTCAGTTCATTATTTTCTAAAACACAAATATTCCCACTGTTAAAAATAAAACACAGAAAATATTTTTGTAATTAAAGTTAATTATTATTTTAATACAATAAACTTTTCATGTTACTAAGTAATTTTCAAATAGAATTTATTTTTAAAAAATAATTAAAATTTCCTGAATATTTAGTTTTAACACTAGTCATAATAAACACATTATGCTTGCAACATTTAAATTTATAAAATTTAATATTATTAAATTAATAAATAATGGATGAACACTTTATATTAGGAAGAAAAATAAATTTCATTAAATAACATAAATTTTGAAAAAATTATTAAAATTTAAAACAAAAGTTATTAAATTTTATATTTTACATATAATAAAAGTGCTAGAAAGAAATTATTTATGAATAGCTTGAAAAATTAATGAAAAGGGTTATGCATATACATAAATGAAACTATTTAAATATCAAAGTATGAGATTTTATATTTATAATTTCTAAAGAATATGTATTTGCATTTATATTTTTATAACTAATTTCCTAAGAATCAAATTGTAATTTTAACAAAAATAGCAAAAGACTGGTACTAAACTGACAACTGTCAATTTTTTTACATAATGTCAGTATAACTATATTATACAAATAATAAATGCAGAATATATAAGCATAGTCATGAACAAATATCAACAAATAATAAGGATTCTGAAAAATTTATAAAAACTAGAAACAAAAAGTAGTTAAATTTATTGTATTTTTAACAAAAATTATTTCACATATAATAAAAGTCCTAGAAAGAAAATACTTAACTAACTTGAAAAAATAATGAAAAGGGTTATGTATATAAGTGAAATTATATAAATTAAGAGTTATTAAATTTAATCTGCTGCTTCATTAAGTAATCTCCATTTTTATTAATAAATTTTAGCTTACTATGAATCTCATAAAAAAACTCACTTTATTAATTTTTGGAAAATATTCATTTGTGTCTTGTAACTTTTCATTTTTATTTTATTCTTTTCAAGAAACATAGTCAAAGTTTTACTTTTTTTAATTCTCAAATGTCTTAATCAAGTTTCAAAATATCTGTTCCAGAAATATCATAGAGTTTTCTTTATTTTCATCGTTTCTTTTTTCTTCTTTTTGCAATTTCTCTGTTGTTAATTTTTCCATTTTCACTTTAAATTTCTTAGATGCATCTGCACTTGCATTCAATAAATCCTTAGTAATAGGTACATTTAACACTTTTTCCCCAAAATTATGAATGGTTGTGATTTTATTTTTATTACTTTTTATTGTAAGATCATAGTCTTGGTTCCTCTTTTGTTGCACAGAATTATTTAATGAAAAACCCAATTCAGAGTCTGTTCTATCCAGTAAAGCTAATTCTGATTTTATTATTGACAAATATAAATAGTTCCATCAATTTTTATTTTCAACACATTTCTAAAAAAGATATCAATGTCCTAATTAATATTACAGAAATAAGTCATATTTTCCAATTGATAAAGCTTCATATATAATAGATTTCCAATTTGACAAATCACAAATATTAAGATCTTTAACACCTCCCCTTCATCATCTGAAATAAGACTATGTTTTATAAACATGGGCATAACTGTTTGAAGAAAATCATTATTCTCTATATGGTCTATGAATCATTGGAGATAACTCAAAAACAGTCTTTTGAAAATATTAGATACAAAAATGAGAAAACTTAAATAGAAAATAGTTTTTATTTTTTTCAGAACATTTCAAATTCTTTTTAATAGATCAGTGCACGCAAAGTATTTAGCAAAAATTTGTTGCTTGGACAAAGAAATATTTTTTTTTAAATAAATAGCTGTTATGCAATTCTTTCAGCAAAATTACCAACACCTGTCTATCTATTAAAAACATTTTATACCATGCAGTGTCCGAAATTATGAGTAATAGTAATGATTAGATCCCAAAAAATAAGCTGTTATATTGATTATATCAATGGATGTAAAATATTTATATTTTATCTATTTAGATATTTTACAAAACTTAATAGCTACATACTTTATTTGAAAAATATTACTTTATTGCTCTTATTTGGGAATAAAATAAAATATGTTTAATTTATCCTGTAATTACTTAATTTATATTAGAGAAGTATACAAAAATTAATAAGCCTGTTAATGTTAATTTAAACCTATGTTGTGTTCAGAACAATGTACTTTTGGGATAAGTCTTTTTTACCAATGAAATTAAAGTAAAGAAAATGAAATAAATATCCTTACTGTGACAATCATAAAACATTTATGGTACAAAAGCATTCTAGAAAAAATGAAATATTTTGCAGAACTAAATAACATGAAGTAATCAGGGTCCAACATTACAGTTGCATATAACATTAAAAATATATATATTTACTTGTAGTAGATATAATCTCTGATTATAATAAAAATTTAATGTATGTTAATTTTGAATTAAAAACAGCTATTTGGATAGCAATATAATTTCTCATAGAAACATACTGGTAGTTATGTGTTTGAAGGTAAATTTTAGTGGTTTTTAATGCTGGAATATTTAAATGCTGTTAAAAAGTAAAAATATCTTATATTTTTGTAAAATGGGTATGAAGTACATAAAAATCAATAAAAATATTGTTAATAATAGCAAAATTCAAAATGCTGAAATTATATCTCCAAATAAATAGATTATTCATCAAGAATATGTGAAAAGATCATAAACCTATTTTAATTCTTTCTGAATCAAATTGCAATAGTTTATTTAGCAGATTATCTCCCTTTCATTTGCAAGACATATATAAATATTCTAAGTAAAACATTTTCGAATTTAGGTTTAAAATTGAAAAAATTAAAAAAACGTAATTGCAGCATATTTTCTATTAGAAAAAAATTAATTTTAATCTAGTAAAAAGTTGAGAATAAAATTTAAATCCAATAAAATATGTGGAAAGAAATTTTGCATAGTCAACATTATGAATTCTACAAACAATATAACAAAATAATCAATAACAATTTAAAATTTTTATTCGTGTTCCAATTGATACATCGGCATGATTAGAGAGAAAATCTATTTTAAAATTCAAAATTTGGACTTGCTGGGAATGAAAAACATAAAACAAGCATATGCAGTAAATTACATAGTACTGTTACTCAATTGCAAAATTTTGATACATTTCTTTACAAATGAATAAAATTTAACAATGGATTAAAAATAATTTATCAATAATATGCAAGTATTAAAAAATGTGCAACTAATTTATTATTTTGCATATTTTCTAAAAATTTGACCTTTCAATCTGACATAAATAAAATTAAAAATGAAATTGTAATGACAGTAAATAATACCCAGTTGAGAGAGAATAATGTCAGTGTTCTATATGGCCTTTTTTAGCCTCTTCATATCAAGAATCTATACTGTAAATTTGTCACAATTACAAGGGTCATATTCTTGTGTATTAAAACTCTAGGAAAATGTAATTATAATAAAATGTAGTAAAATTGTAATAAAAAATGGATTGAAACACCTCATATAGTTTTTCAGAATTTACCATACAAATATATCATATTTAAACAGTATACTTAGCTCATAAATAAACATATAATAAGTTAATAAGAGTACAAATTATCTATAAAAAAGATTTTGTGGTGTGCAATGTATGCGCATCTAAGAAAATTATATGCATTCAATTACTTATATGGAAGAAAAATCTAAAATTACCTGAAAAATAGCAGTACAGAACAACAGTTTTTTACAATTTTGAAAAAAATTTTCAACAACATTTAGCCATAATGAGAGAGGATTGATAAAAGGATTTACAGTTTCTATTCCAGTTTAACAATGTGCTATGTTACATTTTAGAATAGATTTTTTACATGATGATAGTTAGTAAATAATGTTAAAATTCTAATAAAATATAAAAAGAAACATCATTTAAAATGAAAGAAAATCAAATTTTTTACTTTATCTTTATTATTCTCAATTAATTAAAAAAAACATGTATTAAATAAAATAAAATCTGTTACAAAGATATATTTAAAACTATTTTATTATAAATAAATGTCGAATGAAAATGTGATATATTAAAAGGAAAGTTTTAAATAAAGTGTATTCATATCAGTAAATTTTGGATTACAGCAAAAATTAGGAAAAACACATCAATATTTTTTATTTACTTACATAGTTTACTTACATGACAAAAAATATAGATAAAATATAAATATAAAACTAATAATTTGATCTTCACATTATATAACTCAAACTAGAAGTAATACTAAGGTCTCAAAGTAGATTTTGCATTTGTTTCAAGCTTAAAATTATTTATTATGTTTTTAAGAGAAACCAAGCTAATTTTAAAATTATTGTTATAATTTTAAATGTGGACAGATATATGCAGTATTTTTATCAGTCACTGTTAGTGTTAATCATGCACATTTCCATAAGCAGAAATATTTCATTGAGCTATATATATATATTGGTTATAAAATTATTAAACCAATATATATATATATATATATATATTGGTTTAATAAATGCAACATAAAAATATTGTTTAGTATCTTTTTCTTGCATTTATCAACCTTTTTATTCATAAATGAAAGAAAAAATTACTAAACAATATTTCGTATATTTTTCAGTTTCATTTAAATTTCACTACAGTAGCTACCACATGTAACACCAAAATTTTCTTTTTCTAATCCTTAAATAAAGAGGTACCTTGGAATAGATTCATAACATAAGTATTTGGATAGATTTATCAAAATCCTTGTCACTTAACAATGCTATGAATCTATCCAAATAATTGTTACACATTATTTGGAGAGATTAATTAATAATAAACCATATTTTATGTATATAGTTCATAATTAATCGCAACTCTACTCCACAGTTACTGATGTCCTTTATCATTTTTTCTAAACACACATGCAAAAATACCAAATTTACAACCATTTTAATACATTCTTTACCTTATAATTATGAATATGAAAAAACATTCTATAAAAGTTTTTTCTTCAAAAAGTTTTTTTCTAGAAAGAATTGTCTTCCAAATTTTCATAAATAGTAATTCACCTTAAAACTTAATGATGGTAAAAATAAATATAAAATTGACATCACATATTTTTATATGTATACAACTCTTTTTGTGAGATAATTTAGATGAATTACTCTCTGATGAATCCATAAAATAAGCATATCTAGGAGAATGGATTTCAGAAGAGAATATTCTAAGTTTAGTTAAGTTATTCACAACTTTATTAGATGATCACTGCTTTAATTCATAAAGCATTTCTGAAAATGAAGATTTAGCAACACAGAAAACTAATGGAAACTCAAAATCAGTTGCAATGAGACAATCGTTACAGTTGCAATAGACAATTGAGAAGTAATAAATCATGTAGTGTAACAGTGCACACATTTTTTTAGTAACAAAGAAATAAATAATTTAGTGAATAATTTTTAGTATACAATAATAATGATAGCAATCAATTTAAATTTTACATTTATTACAAGGATTAATCACATGACAGCAATGAATGATGAACTTTTACATTAACAATTTTTGATAAGTTTAATTAACAAAACAGACTATTAACATTTGACATAATTAATATTGACAAATGAATTTCACAAACTAAAAATTAGTCCAATTCCTTCCTTTAATTTTTTTACCATTATTTTAATAAATAGTTATCCAATTTGACTCTAATATGATTTTACTTTTAAAAACAAAGGCATAAACAAAGATTAATATTTGAAAGCAAACTATTATACCAGCAAATAATTACAATCTCAAATTTAAAATTATTTCCATTCATGGTTTGACTACAACAGAGATGGACAAACTATGGGCTGCTGGAAGATTTTATCCAGCCAGCAGATAAGAGTTTTAACTTAAAGGTTTGAGGCAAATTAAAAAAA
>JAPDSC010003425.1:0-11114 GCA_026290005.1 Latrodectus geometricus
GAAACATTTTCAAAAAGAATGCTTAATAATTCTAAGCATAAAATATTACACAAGGGGATATTTTTAATAAACCGCAAGAAATGTATTAATTGAAAATGCATTTTAATAATACATAATACACACACTTCCTTTATTTTTAAGGTTAATACAATTTTTTTTCAGTTTATTATCTTTTTTTTAAATTAAAAATTCGATTTAAAAAATATTTGAGGAAAGACTAAAATTTTAATATTTGCACTTTAAAAAAGTCGATGTATATATATTCTGATACTTTTAATAACAATTTTTTAAATAATTTTTCAACTTCAGTGTTTTATTTTTCGAAATTTTAACATAGTTCAAAAGTTACGTTATTCTATTCATTGGAGATTTTAAACTAATTTCTTACAGAACAAAATTTTTGTCATTTATTTATTTTCTGGATTGTTTTCTTTTTCACTTTATAAAAATAATAAAATACCATACTTTTTAAATTCAGTAATTTTTATAGTCATAATTTTCTACCCAATTTTTTCTTTCAGCTTTAAAACTATTAACTACATTATATAAATACCTTGAAAAAATGTTCACTTGTCTACTTTAATTTAAAAAAATGCGCGGTAGTATTTTGACCACAACATAGTGAGCTAAGCAAAACCAAAAAAGTGAAATTGTTAAATAAGCCACAAGAAATAATGAGAATGGACATAATTCCTTAAATATTTTTTCGAAAGATTTCCAAAATTTTGTACAATTATTAAAAATGGTAGTGTGACAGAAAGGAGGCAAAAACAGAATTTCACAATTTTAGTCATTTCTAGAATTAAAAGCATCAATATAAAACATCAAATAATGGAAATTAGAATTTTGGAAATTTTTTCTGATTGTATTGCTTTTTTTTTCTTATTCTTTGATTTTTGTTTGATTAATTATTTATTTATTTTTGTTTGATTGATTATTTGTTTCAAAAAATGTTTCTTTTAAAATGCATGACATTTTATTATTTAAAAAGATGAATTCTTATGTAACTTTTAATATGTAGAATGTTAAAAGAGATTTTATTTCATTGAAGAAGATGAGAGAATATATAAATAAAAAGAGTAAATAAAATAATAGAGCACCTTCATAATAACGAGTAAGCGTCTATTAAAAAGAAATAACTAACTCATCTGTCCATATGAATTTCAACCATTAAAATGGGGTTTAATTTTGCCTAGTGGAAAGGCAGCGCTTTCTGATTCGATTTCAGCCACCGTTCATCAACAGGAGTCAATGCCAGTGTGTCGGAGAATGTGCTTGATAGTTTTCCGGGTTTCTTCCTTTGCCATATGTAAATACGATCCTTTACTATTGAAAGTCATCTGTGAGGTTAATTTAACAGATGAATCTAAAATCGCCTTAGGCAGTTATTCTGTCCACCAAGCGGAATCTTTTTTTAAAAGAAATAAGTATTTTATTGCTTTTGTGTTTCAAGTAAATATAGCCTCAATTTGCTTACATTTGTACGTTTTTTTTTTTTTAATGAAAAATATTTTTTCCAATAATCACGTGTCGAAAGGAATAAAACCTGAAAAACTTTCAAGAACCCACTTCAACAGGTACCCAGAATTAGCACTCAGAATTCTCCTGTTGTTTAATAGTGGTTTGATTTAGCACCTTCATTGTAAAGAGCTCTGCTTTAACATTTGATCACGTGAACACTCAATAATAAGTTAAAATACTCAATTTTTAAGAACTCTGAATTTAAGTCACTAAAAAAAAAGAAAAAAAGAAAAGAAAGAAAAAAGAAAGAAAGAAAGAAATAAAAGCAGCAGCTTTGTCAGTTATTTTAAGTTCAAAGTTTTTACACTTAAAATAACTTATTAAAATATGCATGCTTGGGTGCCTATTCAATCTTGTCTCTACCCTTAAAGATACATTGTTAACTAGTAAAGATAAAAGTTAAATAATGATATTACATGCGGATATTTACTTTACAATCAGTTTAAAAAGTACAAGCAGTTTTATCAATTACATTCCCAATTTTTCCCATGAAGTAGTGGTACCACAATATTATCCTCAAATGTAATTTTGTTAAAGTGTAATATCAAAATTATATAAATTTTAAACGTATTACTAATGCTGCAAAGTAGTGCATAATACCCACTTTAATAAGCGTATACTAATCAATATTTAGAATTGTAAAATAACTTCAATCCTATAATACTTCTTGTGAATAATAAACTAATTTCAGAGTTGACTTCAGTTGAAAGTGATAAACCACCCAGCCGTCATCAGCAGAGTGGCTTCTAATGGTAATGATGAGCATTAATGAGTATGCATGGCAAGATTTCATAATTTTAGATTTATCAACTTGTTATATGCAGTGAAGTGGTTAAAATGAAATGAAATCATTAAAACATTAAGATTGTTGGCATGTATCTAAATGTTATTATACAATTTCCTTAAATATATGTGGTCACTACTTATGCAATTAACGTGTGCTTTATATCACATGTGAACACAATAAAGTTTATTTTAACAAAATTTCTTACAGTCAAGTTTTGACACTAATATTTAACATGAAATCACTTATCTGAAAATTTTTTCTTTATTTAAAAAGATTTCACCCGAATCACCGAGTTTATTATTATTTTACTTATGTTTATTTTATTTAACTTTTCCCATGAAAGGAAAATAAATGCAACAAAAAATTGCAAAAATGATTCGAATTCTTTAAAAATATAATAGAAATTGAATTTTTAAGCAGTGATAATATCATGCATTAAGAGACCCTTTATTTCTAACATATCAACATTATCACTGTCTTATTTTGTCAGATTTATTGTTATTTTGATTTAAATATAAAACGAAAGTAAGTTTCGTTTGCATTTGCTGTGTTGTGAATGAGAATAACCAATTATGGTATCCTTATTGTCAGGAAAGGAATTTTTTTGAGTAAGGGTGAAAAAGCTACAATATAATTTTATAAGTAAAAAATATCTTATTACATAACTGATATTATTTACATATATAATGAAAGTATTATCTGAATTAATTTTTATAAACTGTTTTTGGTAGTCAATAAGAAATGCACATGTATACCTTCTCCTCCATTAAAAGCTGTTCAAAACTGTAAATAAGCTATCTTTTATTCCATAGTTTTTAATGACATAAAGCTAATATAAAGGGAAAAGACTCTTGAATAAATTCCTTTACAAACTGATTTAATAAACAATGATTATTGCGCATAAAAATATGTTAAAAGAGAAAGATATTTCAACCATTTAAGCATATAAATTGACATATTTTAGCCCAATACTTTAATGAATTACCTATTTATATCAATTTTTCTTATTAGGGTACATAGATATATGTCTGAATTTCTTCGTTTATTGAGACTGTTATAAATCTCGAATTCATTAGCTTCTTCACCGATGAAAATAGCCTTCGCTTGATTTTTCGTAATAATACTTAAAACATTAAACAAATCTACGGCTGTGGATTTATATGCAACATGGCTTTTGATTCATTAAATATTTAGAATAGAACTATATATGTTAATGAATATTAATGACATGGACAGGCTGTATTTTGTTTTCTCCATCCTTTGTTGCTGTAGCAAAAATAAGGTTTCCAAACCATTGAGACAGTAAATTTTTGTTTGACTTTTTGCATAAAAAAAGAACAAATTCTTCTGCGTTTCAATCATCATTTTAATAATAGTAGCTCAAAGCATATTATGAATTTATTTTGAAATAAAAAATAAATTAGTATGAATTGTGTATAAGAACATGTTTTGCTTTATGGAGAGGGTCTCACTTGGTTGATTATACCTTTTAGATTCTGATCAGTACTATAATAATTAATTTTAGTTTTATTCTTTTTCAAGAAAGTAACTAAGTAACTATAGTTAATTAAATTAAATTTAAGTAATTTGGGTTAATTAAAACCTTGTCATCAAAATGGATTTAATTTTCTTATGACACATAATTCAATTTAATTAATTCGTTTAATATTCTAAACCGGCTTAGATTTGTCATTTGCAACTACTTTTTTGGTGTTATCTGCAATAATCCGAAACCAGACACTGCTTTAGCCTTTTCCTTGATGTAAATTGTTAATTTGTTTTCTTAATTATTCTAGCGCAAATAAATTCTCCGCTGTATTATTAATGTTTTTCAGAAGTATCTTAAAGACAAAATGTATCCATAGTATAAAATTAAGCTTTTCAAAATATTTAATTAGACATATCTGGCTTGGAATTTTCCAGAACAAATTGTTGTAGTTTCTACATTCTGCATCACAAATTCATAACACTTCTTTGAAGGACCGTATTGATCTTTATAAAAGTTTAGGTTGGTAGGGGGGGAATACATATTAAATTTTATTAAAATACGGTGTTACCTTGACTTCCTTAATCACTAAGCCTAACTTTAAAAAGAAAAAAATAGGGAAACATAAAAATAGATTCAGAAATATAAATGAAAAAATATAAATTGTACATTAATGTAAATGTTTAAAAATAATTGAAATACACATTGTAGACGAGTTAATACCACATAATGAATAATCTAACAGCTGAAAAATTTTCTAAGATTTTAGCTTCCAGGAAGATTTGGTGAACAATTTCTCATATTCACATGTCACTGGATGGTAAACGTATGAAACACCAAAACACTCACTCAGTAAGTAGAAATGTATTAGGAAATATACTAGCCATCGTCTATTGTTGAACAATGGTTTGATTCAAATCTGAGAACTTTTACTTCTATCAGATCGGCATGAAAGGAAGGACAGAACGACTACAAATTACTGTTTTACTACAAATTTGCATTCATAATTTGTTTTATCTTTGGCTGATTGAGTTATCTTTTTATTAATTTTAAACTGTGTTTTCAGAAATTTTTTTTAAATTTTCAATTAGAAATTTTTTTTTTTTTTTTTTTTTTTTTTTTTTTTTTTTGTTGCACCAAATTCATTGAGAAAAATTTTCTGAAACCATTGAATAATTTTTAAAAAATGTTGAATTTATTTACAACCTTATTATACATAACTTGTTTTGATAGATCCAAATAATATAGTATTTGAAGTTCTTTATTTGTTCTTTGTTTAAGAAAATTTTAGCTTAAATTTTTATAGCACACTGTGTAACTTAGAGTAGTCATAATAGTTTAATACAAATAGTTTCATTTACTTTAGACAAACAGTTCCAATTATTTATAAAAGATGTAGAAAATATGCTATAAATTCTTCATTTTATGATATATGTGGACATGATTTTTAGTGAAAGACTTATAAAGTTTAGTTGGGTTTTGACACACGAACTAAACACAGAAGACCTCGGGAAGTCGCTTTTAGGGAAAACTGGGGCTTTTTAACCTGTATTTTAGAGAAATCATTGTTTATATCGTAAATATTCCAGCAAAAATTACAATTTTCAAAAATACCAAAATATGTATTAATTTTATATTCTTTTTATAAATATTTTATTGCAATTCATTTATTCGAAAAACGACAATAAATTTACTAAATTTTTAAACTACTTAAGTGTGATAAAATAGCTAACTTTCACATTTACAAATAATACATTTCGTTCCTTAGTTCCATAGTTCAATTTCACAGATTGAAGAAATAATGAAGATGCTTAAAAATGAAAGTTCTAATGATTCATGTGGCGCCATCTCTTGGCAAATGAGTTGCTTATTTTGAAGTCTTCAAAACTTTTATAAAACTTTTCAAACACAACGACAATGAGAAACTTTTCAACATAAATGAATCTTTTATTTATTATAAAGTTAAAATAATTAAGCTTTCTAACTAAAATAAACAGGGGCTCAAATCATTCATATTCAAGAAACTCTTATATAAAAATATTCGATTATTTCAAGAGATACTATGAAGAAAATGTATTAAATTAAATCAAACTGAATTTTATAAACTTATTATTTTTTTAAATTTTTCTTTTTTTACATATTATTGTTGAAAAGTTTTTTTCATTTTTGTTATTCTTATTTTGTATACTAAATATGCATCTAACTCATTCTTAGCAAAGTATAAAACATAAAATGCTTATTGAATCATACTAATTTTTTTTACCAAAAATTAATTCATAACATTCAAAATATTGGATTCCATAGATACAAAATATTCAAAAATAAGTCCTATTTCAGATTTTTTATTGACGAAAACCAATTACTTAAATAATGCAAGAAATGAAAATATTTTATTGCGCTTGCATTGACTGTTTGGAATGATACTCCCTATTTTGTATTTATTCCTATATGTCCAACTTTGAAAGTGCTTTCGATAATAATTTAAAATGTAAATTCTGAGTATAAACTTTTTCTTTTTTTACCAATTGAACATAATATTTTCACCATGTTTCCGAATAATTATTTGTATCTTCCTGAACCATAATTAATTTTCAATTCGTTGTTTTAATTCTTAAAACTAATACACTGCTTAATGATTTCGTTTAACAGAGAGATAGACTACTCTTATCGCAAAAGGACAATAAGTATCGGTAAATACTATATATTTAAATTTTCGTGTTATCATTTTTCTTGTCATAATATTTTTGCAAAAAAAAAAAAAAAAAAAAAAAAAAAAAAAAAAAAAAAAAAAAAACTTATATAAAACTGTAAAAAAAAAAATGTTCAACCCTACAAAGAAACACATTAAATAACTTAGAATGAAATTTAAATATTTTAAACTTATGATAAATTTGCAATGCCCAAATAAAGTTTTAATTTAATCGAATAATGTATGTTTATTGCTACATTTCTCTCTCGCTGTGAGGGTGATGTGGTTGAAAAGTTATTCGTCGTAAAGGCTGACTTATTGCTCTTTCAAAATACTTAATTATGTGACTTGCGAATTAATTTTTGGACAAATGATCTTTTTTTTCACTCTAAAAGTAGTCATTTTTCATCTTATACTCGAATTATGTGATAGGATAATTCGGATATACACATCTTTAATTATATCTTCAAGAAGATATAATTAAAGATGTGTATATAGAAAACAGACACTGGATTTCTGTATAGATCTATCTGTAGATCTAATTCTCTATAGATCTAATTTGTTGCTAGATTTGAACATAGTCAATTTTATTTAAAGTAGTTTTATTTTACTAGCTGACATCGATGAAGTTGGTGTCCTTATATCGGATATTTCCACATTTACTTTTCAAAGTCAGTTACTTCGAACTTAAATTACATAAATATCCAGGATACAATTTAAAACTATTTTACAACCAATAAGGATATGCCCCCAAATTTTGATTTACATTTTATTTAATTTTTTTAATAATCTCATTCAAATTATTCAAAACCATGAAGCAATGGAAATGTGCCCATGAATAAAAAAAAGTATTTATTTCGAAAATTATTTTAAAAAGCGTCTGATGGAATTCTGGGAAATAAAAACTGTGTAGTGTAGGAAAGTGGATCATATTATTAAAAATTATTCAGATTATATTTATAATATGAATAATTGTATGCGTGATTTTGAAAATGCATGTCCATTGCTCTTCTTCACATTAAAATATTTTTAAATATTTAACAATAAGTGTTTCATTGAAGAATAAAACTGGAACGACTATTTCAAAATATATATACACATACAATCTTAAGAAGAATCTTTACATTACTTATAATTTTATATTTGAAATTTTAAATGAATTAAGGGGATAATTCTTATGTGAGTAAATTGTAGCATCAAATTTTTGTGATATTTGTCTTATGCAGGAAATTAAAATAAATATTTATTTACTATAAAACAGATTATTTTTTTAGTTACTAATTGTAATAATTCTAATGGTCATACGAACAAAATATATCATAGAACTCTAAAAATTAAATTATCTAAACTTAATTTAACATTAGAAAATATTAGAGTGAGTATGATGCTTCAGTTGAGAGATACATCCGAATAATTGGGACAATAGTTTCATGACAGCAGATAGTTACGGTAAATGTATGCAGAACTCTGGTGCGACAATAGGTATACATTTTGTTTACTAATCTACACTAGATGGAGCTACTTGATCGCACTCAAATTTACATTTGAAGCCATTGCTACAGAGGACATCAGCAATATTTATTAAAAATTACAAATTATCATAGACTGAGCTCTTTTAGTTATTTGCCAATTTTATAAAAGGATTAAGTTAAAAGTTTTAACAAATTATCTTATTGATACTTAGTTTTTAATTACATAAATTTAAAAAATTATATAAATTAATAATATTATTTGTTGTAAATTACTAAAATATATACAAAAATTTTTATAGACAAATTAAATTTATAAAAATTAAAATTTTTGAAAATCATAAAAATACCAAAAATATATCATCATTCTTCTTAGCGCATAAAATTATTACGGTTATCCTGATATGTAAAACTTGAAATAAGTAAAAATGTTTACAAAATTATAAAAATATTTCGACTTTTCAAGATAAATTTAAATTTACATTTATTTTGAAAATATACCTCCTGATAGACCTAAATAGGCCTAGTGAGAGATACCTGTTATTAACTAAAAATAGTAAAATTTAACTAATTTTTAATAGAAAGAAGATGATGAAAATTAATTAATTATGTAAAAATTATCAATAGTTTTGCAAATTCGATATTTGTTTCTTTGAATTTTACTGCCTCAGCGCTTATAGTAATATATTTGTATAATTTAATTATTTATTATGAATTATCTTTCTTATATATAATTTATATATAATATATATAAGAAATATATATAATATATTTCTTATATATAATTTATATTTATATATATCTTATATATAATTTAAAGATTCGTTATTAATTTTTTTAATCTTATCTAATTTCACTTACTTTCAACTTAATCTAAAAGATCTCAGTGAAAACAAAAAATGTAATATTTATTTTAAAAATATATTATTTGAAATGAGTGAGAAACATATTTATGTAAAATAATGAAATACATTCAATTTAAATAATTTTGACTTTTAAGTTGTTTTTATAACAAAACAGAATTTTCTTGTGTACTGTTTTATACTTCGTTTTAAAATATTATATTTTCTACTATTTACAAGTACTTTTATAATCTTTAAAAAAATCAATCTTTTTACATATACAAGTTTTAATAAAAGTATTAGTATATTACTTTAAAATATATACTAAAAACAATAAATTTCTTTTATCTTGATAGAATATTAAGAAGTGAAAAGCTTACACACATCTTTTCCTCACTTTTTACATTAAACTTCAATCCATCAAGGCTCTTTATTTTGTCGTTCTTTATTTCTTTTCTAACTTACTATCACTCTCAAAGAAAAAAGATTCGTGAGTTGTAACGAGTCACTGACTTCAAGACCCGAAATTAGAGAAAAAGGTCTCAATATCGATACAATGTCAACTATTAACGCGATTTAATTTTCTTTTCCCAACTTTTAGAGCGTGAAAAAGCTAGTTTACTGTTAAACCATTTGAGCTTCTGACTAAGAAGCCTTTATCAACTATCATTATTATTGGCTCCAATTTTCTATGTACTAGTCAGTTGCTTGATAATTACGTAAGACCATCGTTACATGAAGTGAAAGGAAAAGTTTCAGGTAATATAACGGCTCAAAAAAGCGTAAAACTTACAGCAAATCATATAGTAAACGATGCAATTAACTTCTGAAATGAAAAATATTTCACACTCACCCACAGTGTTTTGTAAATACTTAAAAACTTGCAGTTGCTAAATTAATGATTTCAAGCTGAAATATTTTATTCAATCAAATAAAATTCAATCATTGATCACAATTTATAATTTAGTATTCTCTCGCACATTCAATGTTATGGAAACATTTATAATAAATATATCCTAACACTTATTTGATTTTACAGCATAACTTAAAGCAATTCAAATAAGCCAATTTCTTGTAAATATAAAATTTTAACTTCAATAATAACATTTTGATTGAATTTTTATATCTATGTCATTTACTCATCATTTATACGCCATTTATATATAATAAAGAATTGTTTCATATAAATATTTAGAATAAATAATAGAAACTATACAAAAAGAGCTTAATTTGATGAATTATGGTGAAAATTTATTTTTTCAAAAGAATGTCACACACAAACATGCAGTCTACAAACCATATTAGATCTCTAGAGATTTTAAATGGTGCCTCTTGTTTCACAATTAATACTGCTTAGCCTGTGTAAGATACTTTGATTTGTTTCTTTAATGTAGGCATACATTTATACTTCTTAAAGAACATCCTTAAAGAATATATTTGTGAAATTTTTCTGATATTTATATCTGAGATCCATAGAAATTAACTAATATAAAAACAAGCTTGAATTGTTGGTTTTTACAATTTATTTTGTTATTTATGTATTTTAGTGTTTCTTCTTCTTCTTCTTCTTCTTCTTCTTGAGCTTGTCAGATATGTGGCACCTCTGCATTGTTGCATTATGTTAGTGTTACTTGTTTTCAAGCTAACTGTCGATTCACTGGGATACACATGTTCAAATAAAAAGCTGTAATAAGCGTTGATTGTAAACATAATAAAAGATGGAATTGTGAGAAGAGTTGTGAATAATAAATGTTCACAATCAAATAATAATATAAGGTTGTTATTTATTTATATCTGTTTTATGTAAATCTAAAAAAGATCAAAACAAATTCAAAAATAAATTAAAAATAAAAATGGGTAAAAGTGAACATTATAACAAACTCGACTATCTTTTCAGTTGAAATGAAAATTGTGGCCTACCTAACAAAAGGAAAATGAAACACCAAATTTTTCCTCTATTATCTATGTTGCATATGATTTTTAGCTATTATAGATTAATGGTTTTTGATCAGTTTTGGAAAATTCATTATCTCTCTGTCTGACGAGACAGAAGTAGACTAGAGACTTTAGAAAGGTCTTTTAAAGCCAAAAACTGTAATCGTATTCAGTTAACGAATACAATGAAAAATAACTTATTCGTTCGAATGAATTATATTTATAGTCACTGTGTGTGTGTGTGTGTGTGTGTGTGTGTGTGTGTGTGTGTGTGTGTATTTTATTATGTTTTGCGGTCATAAGAAAGGTAATCTTTCTCTTGTTTGTTTATTCCCGATGATCTGCTGTCATTTGTGACAAGATTTTCTTCGGTATTGTAAGTACC
>JAPDSC010003436.1:0-29246 GCA_026290005.1 Latrodectus geometricus
AATTACTAAAATTTTTAATATATATACACTACTGGCCATTAAAATTGCTACACCAAGAAGGCAACATGATACAGACGTGAAATTTATACTAAAGAAAGAAAGTGCTGTGATATGCAAATGATTAGCTTTTCAGCGCATTCAGACAAGGCAGGCGCCAGTAGCGACACCTAAATTGTGTTTAAATGAGGAAATTGTTCAGCCGGTCCCTCATACACAAATTGCATTTAAACGTTGTTGCCTGGTGAAAAGTTGTTGTGATGCCTCGTGTAAGAAAGAGAAATGCGTAAGAGCACGTTTCTGACTTTGCTAAAGGTTGAATTGTAGCGTACCGGGATTGTGGTTTATCTTATCGCAGTATTGCAGCTCGCGTCAGTCGAGATCCAATGACAGTTAGCAGAATATGGAATCCGTGGGTTCAGGACGGTAATACGGAACGCCATGCGGGATCTCAACGGCCACCTATCACTAGCAGCCGAGAAGACAGGCATATTATCCACCTGGCCGTAATGGATCGTGCAACCACGTCACGAGCCGTGAGTCAAGAAACGGGGTTATTTGGAAGACAACAAGTGTCTGCACGAACAGTTCGACAACGTTTGCAGCAGCATGGATTCTCAGCTCCGAGACCATGGCTGCGGCTTCCCTTGACGGTGCGTCATAGACAAGAGCGCCTTCAATGGTGTGATCAACGACGAACCTGTGCGCACGAATGGCGAGACGTCATCTTTTCAGATGAATCCAGGTTCTGTGTACAGCATCATGATGGTTGCATTCGTGTGTGGCAGCATCGTAGGGAACGCACACTGGCAGCGTGCATTCGTCATCGTCATACTGACCTATCACCTGGCGAGATGGTATGGGGTGCCATTGGATACACATCTCGGTCACTTCGTTTTCGCATTGACGGTGCTTTGAACAGTGCATGTTACATTTCTGGTGTGTTACGACCCGTGCCTCTACCCTTTATTCGAGACCTGCGAAACCCTACGTTTCAGTAGAATAATGCACGACCGCATGATGCTGGTATTGTACGGACCTTCCTTGATGTGGAACATGTTTGGCAGTTGCCCTGGCCAGCACGTTCTCCAGATCTTTCACCAATAAAAAACGTCTGGTCAATGGTTGCCGAGTGACTGGCTCGTCACCAAACGCCAGCCACTACGGTTGATGAACTGTGGCATCGTGTTGTAGCTGCATGGGCATCTGTACCTGTACATGCAATCCAATCTCTGTTTGATTCAATGCCCATGCGTATAACTGCTGTTATTACTGCCAGAGGTGGTTGTTCTGGGTACTGATTTCTCAGGATCTATCCAGCCAAATTTTTTGAAAATTTAATCTCTTGTTATTTCTAGTATAATATATTTGTCCAATAAATTTCATTTTGTTATCTGCACTTCTTCCTGGTGTAGCAATTTTAATGGCCAGTAGTGTATTTTTTAAACGTGTAAAAAGGCTGTTTCTTTATTGAAAAAGAAATATTTCAACGGAATCCATTCATAATTCTTCGGAATCTAACTCTTTGTCTAGATAAGCTACGAACAAAGAAAGCTTAGTTCTTTATTGGGAATTATTTTTTCTAAACCTTTCTAAATTATCTCTTCTTGAAAGATGTGAAGGCCTTGCTAAGGAAACATTCAGCAGAAAAAAGAATAAAAACAACAAAATCTCAAAAATTGTTTTCCTACCTAAAAAGATCTTTATTTGAAAGAAATGGTTCATAGATATATTTGACAGTTTAGCCTTTTAAATCTGTAAATATTTTTCAGAATTAAAAGGAATTTTCAGTGCGAAGAGTTATTACGCTAAACAAATTTGTCCTTTTTGTTTTATCAAAAAATAACACTTTATTTCAAGCAAAATTATTGATCTTGAAACTTAACAATAGTGATTAGAAATACGTAATAAATACATATTTGTATTAATAAGTTTCCAAAATAAGTTTACTGTTGGCATGTCTGTTGCCAATTGAAAACTGAAAAAATATTATTTATTAAAACAAATTTAAAATGAATTATTTATTAACCATAAAGTGGTTGTTTCTTTCTTCATAATTCAGATCATATGTACGTCACTTTATTTTACTTATAATTGGTCAGTGAATTAAAAAAAATAATCGTTTTCACCAATAATTTTTAATATTCACCCATCAAAAAAGAATAAATTTTTCAGTGGGATTCGCTCTTCAATGAGCAGTTGGAAAGAAAATGTTGACCAATATCTTAGTGGGATAGGTTATTTTATATATTATTGGAGATTTGTCCCTCTTGATTCCGCTATTAAAAATAAATACTTATTTATCATTAACGATTAATAAGTATTTAATAATTCATGATTAATAAGCATTAGTAAAGATAAATTTATGTTATGTAGTATGTAAAGCACATTAAATATTGATATTCGATTGTTTATGCAAGTAATAAATCATAACATCAATTTATAGTTAGTTTAAATCAGCAAGGAAGATTTAAATGTTTTTTCAGATTTTTTTTTTATTTTTTATTATAAAATATTTCTAAACAGTACAATTTTAGTTCAATTTCCTGAAAAATGGAGAATTATTTGTGTGAGAATCAACCAAATAAGAAGATATCAAAAGAGATTACGCCAAAAAAAGAAAACATTTCAAATCAACTAAATGTAAAATGACCCTTAAAGAAAACTCAAAATACTAAGATGTAAATGCAAATATTTGTTCATCAAAAACTTATAAGCAAATGATTTGCTTGAAAATTAGAATAAAAACATGTTAAAGATGATTATGAAAAGATCGAATACATCTCAAGTCAACTAAATCTGTTATGACTCCTACGGAAATTGAGCCAAGTATTTCGCTCGCGAAAATTGGTAATATAGCAAATAATGTCATAATTTAAGTTGAAATGGCAAAAATGAAAAGAAAGAAAAAATAATTCAACTGATTTTAAAACAACACCTGCAGAAAATAAGAAAAAGCTAATGATGTAAATATTCATCGAGGAACGTAAAATTATTTCCGAAATATTAGAACAAGTACCGGTTGAATAAGAAAAAGTGATTATGAAAAAAAGAAATACACAGGTTAAATTAACTAACTCTAAAATGTTGTTTATAGAAAAATAAAAGAAAAAAATTAATTGCTACTTAACATAAAATGTGGCGAACTTCTTGGCGACAAAACTTGATCAAAAATCTTCAAATTCTCGATAACGAAACTGAAAGATAAACTCCAAGATACAAACTATAAAAAATTTATAGAAAATAAGATGTTATTTAAATCAACAAATCATTGATATAAATTAAAACGTGAATAAGAAAACATACAACTTTAATATAAATCCCAATGTAAATACTTCTAAAATTATTCTTGAAAAAAATTAGAAAAAACAATTGCTTGAAAATTAGAACTGAAAAAGATTCGATGTAACTATTTGCTATTTGAAAAAAAGAAAATAACAAGAAATAATTATCACTGTTTAATTAACTAAGTCTGGGAAAATTATATGCATGTGAATGAGACGTGTGACTATTTAAAGAACAAAATACTATTATGAATAATAGTACATCAAAATTGGGATAAAAAAATTTATATAAGATTTAGTTCAAGTTTCTTATAAAAATTAATGATTTGTCTATTGATATGAACATATCATTTAACGCATCTTTTATTTATAACTTTCAATAGCAAAAATTAAAAAACAAATGAATATTACAATTTTGGTCTAGTGTTAACATTAATCAATTTTAATTTTCTTCTAAAACCATATAATCCTCTAAATGTGACGTGATATATAGAATAAAACTTTTGAAAGAAAGTATAGAAATAGATTATATATGTACATAGATCCCCGAAAATAGCTGGAATTTAAGTGAGCAATATAATTCGCATGACTATTAAGTTAAACTTAGCGTAAAATTCTTTTTCTAGTGCAGTTTAGCCAAACAATTTAATTACAGAAAGACTTCTTTTACTTTTTACTTTCAAGATGCCAACTTAAGTAGATAAAAAAAAGCATATTTGTGAATGGAGATAAATTGGCGAGAGAACTAATGTGCTTAGGAGCAATTGTTTCCGTCAAAATAAATCATAAAATAGAATTGCGCCTCTAGAAATCATGAGTTGAATCTCGCCAAGAACCACAAAAGAGGTTTCCTCCGCCAGACGTCTGCGGCATAAAAGATTTAATAAATCGAAAACTTATTGTAGGAGACTCTGGAGAAATAAAATAGATCGTAAAAAGGCATTATTTTGTGAATGGTTGGAAAATATTCCGGTAAGTTAGAATGACTGTTTAGTTTTTCGTCAGAAACTATTTATTTTTAGAAAACGCCAAGGAACGCCAAGAAGATATGAATCCAGCGGAAATACTTCATTTTACCTGTTTCCTTTGCAAATATGAATGAATCATAAACTAAGTTGAGTTATAGGATTTTCTCATAACTGAGGAAAATAGGTTTTGGTAAATCTCATAAAAGCTTGCAAGAAGAGATAGATTTTTCTATCAATATTTACAGTGATTTCCAATTTATAAGACACCTTTTCTTTCGTTGATATCACCTTCGCATGATATCAATTATAGATCATTTCCTTTTCCAGCATAAATCTTTTTTATCGTTGAATATTCGCAGAAAGATGAATCGATATTACACCACAAGACTTTACCTTTTGCATCGCTTATTGAGCTTAAGTTTCGAGCATTGAATATCCAAAAAGCAAAATTACAACTATGCAGCTTCTATAATTGCGTCTACATAAAACGAAATTGACTTTACCTTATGCATCTCTAATAATATTTTCAGTTATAGCAGTAGTTATGTCACCGTATGTTTAAGTCAAAAGAAGTAAAAATCCAGTGTACCATTTAAATAAAAGTACAAATTAATTTGAGATAAAATTTAAACTTTTGAATACGAAATCAAATATATTGAGCTTTATTATTATGTGATCATTTTTAAAGTTACATATTTCAATATTTTTATGTATTCTTCGTATTATTTTGTCTCTTTTTATATTTAGTAATAAGCTAAAATATATCTATAAAATGACATGGTAACGAAATTCAATATTTTTTTTGCTGCATCTCATTTGAACTGCAGGTTACAAATATTTCAAAAAGAATTTTCGTAAAGTATTTACTATTTTTCAATAGTAAACACTTTACGAAAATCATTTTACTTATTTAACTGAATTAATATTATTCATATAAACACAATTTTAGTGGATCGTTTAAAAAAAACTAAATGCATAAATATGCTTGGATGTTATATTTTCAGGACAAATGTATTCAAAAATTTATATTGCATTAATATTTTTTTCATTGTACTTAATATCAGACTGAAGATCACTTTTTAAAACTTTTACAATAAAGAATCATTTATTTATTAAGGATGAAAGTAAAAAACAAAATTATCTTCCTGCACAAAACCTACCAACAAACCATTAAAAATTAACTTCATTCTCAATAAGAACTTTAATTATTAAAACTGTAATTAAGAGTTTTATGTGCTTTAACAAGACTAGAGCTTTAATATTTTTTAAAAGTTAAAAAATTTCAGATGTCTTTTTTTTCTTTTTAAGCTTAAATTTTTCTCATGCCATCTGAAATAACTTTCCCGAATAAACTTCACAAGAATAAACTCATGTTTACTTTATGATACAAATTGTTGAAAGTCTGCTGTTCGAGTAAAAACTTTTCGTGTGTTTACTATTTTGACTTCCTTTTTTTCATTCCGTTTGAAGGATTTTTGTCACAAAAATTTTATTCTAGGAATAGGATAGAATTTTTTAAATCTTTTATAATATAGAATGAATTTTAGAACTTTTGCAATATAAAATAACATGGAATAAATGTAGAATAAATATTTGTTATAGTCAACCCTCAAAATTATTAGAACTTTGCCTCTATTTATTGTTAATAATTAAGAAATAAGATGCACATTAAATAAATTTTAATATTCATCTTATTATTTATGCAGCTATGATATATTTGTAAAAAAATGAAAATTCAATTAAATATAGATAGAAATTTGTACTAAATTTATTTGACAAATAAAATATAATGTAGACGTTGTTGGATTATAAACGCACAATATTAGTTAAAGTTTGGTAGACGTGATTAGTAATGTCTGAAACTTTATTTAACTTTCACATTTATCTCTAAACTGCTGTTTATAAATATCCGTATTATTTCGTATACTTCAATATTCAACCCGTATTTTAAATCTTCCAGTGTCCCTTTATTTCATTACCTGTTGTTGTTGTCGTATGGCAGCCAGGCTTGCAATATGGGGTGCGCTGCTCAACTTTTCCAACTGAACCATATTTGGTGTGGAGACCGACTTCCTCTGTACACACATGCCATAGGTATCCGTTTATAGGGTAGGCAACAATTCACATACAAAGAAAGGACAAAGACAAGAAGGAGAGAGAGAGAAAGTACATCCATGCCTGAGCCAGGATTCGAACCCAGGTCCCACCCATCTGTAGTCAGGTACGCTAACCACTAGACAGGTTGGGCGGCATTTCATTACCTAAAATATCTTTATCATGTTTTCAATAACATATTTCAATTTGTAAATTTAGTTTTGTAAAAAAACTTTATTTGTTCGTAAAATAGCTTTATAAAAAGCTTTATATGTTCGTAAAGTAGCTTTATAAAAACAATTACATAATTTAAACAACTTATAAATTATCAAGTTTCAGGCAAATATAAATGTGTGCATCTGCTGACGAGTAAGCCGTGCATCTTCTAGGAAAAAAGTATATCTAATTTGTGAAGAAACATTACGATTAGAAAAAGTATCGATATTTATTTTTTTACAGTACTTTATTGAAATGTTGAAATTAAAACAAAGTTACTTAACATAAAATTACGTCTAACGATAGAATATTCAAAAATAAATAATGAAGTGTAAAAAATTCTTTTCAATTGTGAAATTATTAAATACTAAAATTGGTATTGTACTATTTTCATCCGATTTCCAATGAAGTTTTGATCAGTGGTGCATTAGGAAAATAAAAAACACGTTCTCTGCGATAGGCAAAAATATTACTCCTGCAAACAAAAAAATAATAAATATCACCCAGGTAACATATACATAATATATTACCTTCAAATATAATCATAATAAATAAGAACAATACTCAAAAATATTACGGTTACGATTTTTGGTGGCTCATAAACTTATGAAAAAATTATTAAATTTAATTTAATTTCAGAAATAGAAGAAAAATTTTAAAACCACTTTATAGTTTATTCATTATTTTAATTTCAATTACTTAATTTAGTTTGAGATGCAATTGTTTTGTATATTAAATATTTCAAGTTAGTGGTGGTTAAACATACGTTGATAAAAATTGTCTTAATTTTTACAATAAAACATTCTTTTGTTTTTGTTAATGCATATAATATATTGTTAATGCCTAATAATATTAACTAAATTATTATTAATTATCAAATTTAAGATTTCCTTTGCTGCTTATTTAGTTATATAAAAACTTTTCTATTTCAATTTTAAGATTTTGTAATGTAATAGATTAAGAATTTTTTTTAAATATTTATTTGTGAATTGATTGTTATATGTTACAAGGTTTTCAGAAATAACTTTTTTTTTTTTTTCCAAAGTGCGTGGTGAAAGTATTTTAATTTGGAAAGATCTTTGTGAGCCTGCACTATAACAGTATCATTAACAGAAATCGAATTTAATTGAACATAAAAATAATCAATACTATAAAAAATATCTAAGCGTCTATAAATATATTAAACCATTATTTATCTCAAAATTTTTTAATTGCATGATTTTAATCGTATAATAAGATTAGGAAAATATATATATACGAGTTTATCGCTATATTAAATCTACTACATGCACTACGGGTCTAAAAGTTTCAAGTTCTCATTTTTGTTTTACTTGATTAAGCAACAAATTGAAATAGTTATTTTTTATGCCTGAATTATACCAAGCAGCGCTACAGGTTGCATGTCTGGTTGCCATGGAAACGTCTGTCAACAGTTGGCTAAATACAAGAAATTCGATTTTGTATCATTTTATTTTCTTTACTTTTAAATAGATTATACGGGGAAATTACTTTCTGCGTCACGCTATCAAAATTATAATTTTTGACTTCTAATCATTTTAGTTATTCTGATACAAAAATAAATACAATTTCACAATTATTATTTTTTTTTCAAATGAGAACAATTATATGAAATTTTAAATTTATGTTACTTCCTTAAATAAATAGATAAAAAATTCTCTCCATATATATTGAAAAGTTCTTAAAAATCATAACTTAAAAGATAATAGGCATGGTTATTTAATAATTTGATTTGCATTTTTAATTTTTTGCAGTATTGTATTTTTAATTTTTACACTAAAACTGCATTTTAAAATAGCATTTAAATATTTTAATAAAATTAAATTATAGTATCAATAATAAAACTACAAACTCATAAATTCAAGATTAAAAATTAATCGGTAAATATCATTATATAGAATAAAAATAAATAGTACTTTTAATATTGAATAATTGCATTTGTTATTATAATTTATAGTTATACCACAGAGAAACTTATCTAAGTATTGAAAAATTTGTGACAAGGAAAGGCTTTTCGAAAAATAAACAATTTATTAAGATAATTCAAAAATAATAAAAGATATTTTCAAAATATAGTGTGTGGATAAATTTTAAATTAAAAAATTTATGCAGGAATACAATTAATCAGTTATAAATCCATTTTATTCATGAATTTACTATAAAATTATTTGCATCAACATGGAAAAAAAGAAATAAAGCCACAAAAAACATACGCTAAGTCTGTAAATTGGCCCAAAACGAATCTATTTAAATGAACCCTAAAAAATTTATGTTTATATTCATTTTTCATTTTTGAAATGATAAATAATGTGAGAATAAACATATTTGATGCATCAATAAATGCGCGGCATCTATTGATTACTTATTTAAAAATTTGAAAATATGAGAGTTTCTTCTCAAATGCGTGAAGACTATATATGCTTATCTAATCTTATAATTTTATGGTTTGAAATATTTTATTTCAATATATATATATATATATATATATATATATATATATATTGAAATCTGAGTAAGCAAAATTTGATTTTGAAATTAAAAATTAAATATAACCACTATTCGTGAATTCATATTTAATTCATATTTTAATTAAATTTTTTTTTTACTTTTTGCTTTGGTTCATATTGTACTGACCTAATTTAAGTTACTACACTGTTAAAGTAATTGAATTTTCCAGGAGGAAAAGGACCAAATGTTGGCTTGCTTCTTGTCGCTCTTCTTATTAATTACTATGCATTTTCTTTTTTGAAGAGACTATTGTTTGCTTGAGTAATGACTTTCAAAACAAAAGTGGACTTCTTGTTTGCAGTTCTTTTGGAAATTTCTCCATTTTTCAGATTAGTTTAACTGAAAAATGATTACTGACTTTTAGCGTAAATTACACACAAAAATGATTAAGTACCGACGTGATTAAAAGTTAATGTTAACTTAAAGCAAAAATTAAGTTATGAATCTTGCCTCGTGGAATGTTTAAGGATATTCGAAAAGATTTTTATGAAGTATGATAGAAATTAGGATCACGTTTATGTCAAAATTTTGAAGTTTGTTTCTGAATTTGAGCCAAAAATAGTTTTTACTTTGCTTTAATGGTTTTATTTTATATTTTTGACTTCAAAAATCACTGAAACCTTCAAATTCTAAAAACTCTAAAAATTTGAATTTCAAGGTTTTTTAATCTAAATAAAAATCTCCATATCCAAAATTAAAGCATCATTAAAATATTTCAGGGTATTTCCCCAGATATTGAGTTTTACTGTAAAGAGAAATGTTGTTCGAATTGTATCGAATAGCAATATAACCTAATCTCATATGCCATAATTATTCTATGATATGCCATAATATTAATTAGGAATATATTTAATAATTTATTAAAAGGTGATTGTATGTTCTCATTTAAATCAACTTAATAAACAACCTAAATAATATCATTAGAATCAAAGATCTGCCTAAGCAAGACGGTAAATAATAAAAAAAAATTCTGTCTTGAAACAAACATGTGCCTAAATTAATTTAATAAAATATTAATGACCATTTACGATTGAAAGAAAATTTTTCAGTTTATATGAACATATGTCTAAGCAATTTGAGAAATGATATTGAATAATTGTTCCTTAAAATAAACATGTGCCTAAACAGTTTAATAAAACTTTGATGAGCATTTTCACTTGGAAGAAAATTTCTCGATTAAAATTAACATCTGACTGATTTTCAGTTGAAACAAACATTTGACTAAGCAATATGATAAATGGTATTGAATATTCGCTCCTTGAAATATATATGTGCCTAAATAATTTAATAAAAGGTTAATGAGCATTTGAAAGAAATTTTTTCATAAAAACTTTAATGAACGTGTTTTATTTTTACTTGATATACACATCAGCCGTAGGCAGTCGTCTGTTGATGGTGTCCTGGATTATTGAGCTTACATTCTCTCTTGTAATAAATCTCTAATTGTATCCATTTTTCTAGGCGAGTGTGAAAATTCAAAACAACTATAGTATCCTAGGTCATTGTGATAGGCTTTTATACTTTGAGCCTTTAATTAGGTTTTTCGGAATGCAATTAATATATAATTATATGTATTTGATATATTAGGAGCCGTAATGCATGTTGACATGCATAAAAGAAATAATATGTAAAATGAATTTGCAACATCTTACTTTCTAAAACAGTATATTTTCTATCGAAATGAATACAATTATTTATGACAAAAATTAATAATTTTTTTTTAATTTTAATTATAATATTTATGTTTTTAAAAAATCATACATAATATATCTGCTAAACTAGTCGTTTCCTTCCGTTTTCTTTTCAAAAGGTTTTTAGCAATTACAAGTTTTTCCTTGTATGTAGAAAATTGCTTACAAGGATTTAATTGTGCTAATATTTTAGTTTTTTTATTTCGATAATTAAAATAGTTAATTCCAACCATAGCTTTCGTACAATATACATGGTTTGCACCCATAAAATCTCATTACAAAGAAATTGAGTAATATAAATGTATTTTCACAATTATCTGAAAATATTTAAAAAGTTGGTTACAGAAAAAAGATCATAGTTTGAACTTTCTCTTTTCTTATATATAGCTTCCAATTATAGCTTTCGTACATGGTTTTAAACCATAAAATCTCATTAAGAAGAAGTGATGCATTATAAATATTCATTTTTTGACATAGAATGGTCTAATTTCATTTATAAAAGAAACATAGACATTTATCTTTAAATGTTTCAAAATAAGAAATATAAAAAACATTTATTTAACGCTACCAAAATATAAATACTCTAAGCAATTTATAATAAAGCAAATTTTTAAAGATTTAGGGTAGTTTAATTATTTTTATGAGAGAAAATTAAAATTGAATTTTTATGACAGAAAATTTTGAATTTTAAATGTAATACATTTAATTAAATTTTTGTGACGTGAATATTGTATTTAACTATTTTCTTATCATTACTAAATATCTATTCATTCATGTATATATTCTTCAAATCTAAAAGTATAACAATTTTAACTAAAATGATTTATTTGCTTATAAAATTGAATATAGTTTAATATTTTTACTTAAAGAATTTTTCAGTAACAAATAAATTTGCTCATTTAATAACTGCTGCCTCAAAAATTTACATATCATGGAAAAATTTTAATCCATTAGTAACTAATTTATTTTAATATTATTAAAATGAATGTTTATAACTTGTTAATCTTGTAAAAACTACTTATCATGTAAAAATGGTTATAACACATATTTTAAGTTATCAATTACATATGACATTTATTCTTGATAATATCCTCTAAATATTTTGAATAACTGGACATGGAAAAGTATTTGTTTCAAATGTTCTTCCAAAATTCATTTATGACGATATTATTCCACAATGATGGTATATATTTGAAATATTTTATTGAAAAATTAAAGTATTAAGAAAATGGATAAAATTCTCATAAGTATTCTTTTTAATAATTATACAAAAATATACATTTCATCATAACAGTATTCCTATTCTGTTTTTATTATCAATAATATTCGATTTACTTTTCTTTCCATAAAGTAAAAAAGTTCCATTAAACCAAATTACAAATTGCTTCATTTTCCCAAAAAATAATTGGAAAACTAAATGTGCTATTTATTACGCTTTAAATGCACCCAATTATTTTTCCAGTGATAATTTTCATCAGTACTTCATGTCGTAATTCAGACATATAACACAGAATATCTTTTCTGGAAGTTGAATCTATGATATATCTTTTCCCATGGTGCCACTACATTTTATGCTCTTGCTATCTGCTTCTAAAGATTGATTACCGCGGCGACCAATTTTTACCACCAGTGGCGTTGAAAATTGCGCCAAATTACAAAACTTCGATCTGATTGTCCAATTCCAGCCAGAGTCGATGGCCACATTCAACCCATCACGATCTGAGAGTACCGTTATTTCCGCTACAGGACCGGCAACAGCTTTGATCTTTTGAATAAGTAATCATATAAAAGGGAGAAGTTCATTCCACGTAGAATAATAATCATTTCTTTTCGCGCCAAATAGCTGTGAGTGATGCCAACTAAATGTCATTTCTTCGCAATAATTACCATTTAACGTTTGCCGTTTAGATTTCAATATTGATTAATGAAATGATTCTTACTTTATCTTTAAAATAATGTTATGCACAAAATTTGTTACAAATTGTTCCTATTTTTCTTTCTTTTAAAAAAAACTCTCTTTTATTTAATTATAATTTTAAAAATAGTGGAATCAATTCTGATATTACTTTTAGAGTTTCAAATAAATTTTGTTATTACTTAATAATATAATAAGTTTTCATATAACAGAATCGGTAATTTAGTTTCGTAAGTATATGATTTAATGAAACATTTAAAATCAGTACTAAATGATAATCAATATAAACAAAAATGTATAAATGAACTAAATAATTATAATTTTTGTAATTTTCCACGGATTTCTTTTCTAGTAAAATTTTAATGCATTAAGGTATTATATTTTTAATGTAGCTACATTGATTTTTTTCTTGAGCAGAAGAATAAATTTGTGTTAAAAATATCATTTAATCACTGTTATTTCAATTTAACACAAATATCAGACTGAAATGTTAACAGGTATTTCTTTTTCATAGATATTTGTTCATAGTATAAGAGAAAAAAAATTTATACAGAATATATTTAAATACTTAATTTATTATGATAAAACATTAATAAATATTATTTAACCATTCAAAATGATTTAATTAAAATTGGAAAAAGAAATTCCAGTCATTTAAAATGTTCATTAAATTTTTCAACTTAAGTTTAAATGTTTCATTTCTCTCAGAAATATTGATTATTAATATATAGACACAGTACATATTTTTGTACAATAAATAATGCAAAAGATTTTATTTAATAGAGACCGTTCTTCCTGAAGTAGAGGATCGAAGTTAAAACTACAATGCTGATTTCAAAATTCCAGTTAAATTTTAATTCTACGCATTCTATATTCTTAGAAAAATTCAAACAAATAATTCTGTGCATGTTAAGCTATAATTATTATAGTGAATTAAAAAAAGTGAGAGGTTTAGGACTTATCCTGTATCGAGTGCTGAAACAGTGTTCTTCAGAGCGTAGTGTCTCGGATTTGATTCTAGCTATTGCTGAAAAATGGGTGATATACGTTGCTTTTCTACTTTCTGTATACGCATAACTAGGGATTTTTCTAGGTTTCCTCCTTTGTAACATTTAATATACAGACCCACTATTGTTGAAAATTCCTGTCAGACGGTGATTTAAGCAACAGATATTAATATACTTACAAAAGTCTTATATTGTATAGACTGCGTGATATTGAAGTGCAATATTCGGTTATGTCAAAATTAGTTAAAACTGTTCTAAAACAAAGTTGTACATTAATATGAAAATTATAATTTTTGTTAAGCATCTTATAATTATTTTTTTCATTCGCTATACAGTTATGCTATAGAATACAATTAAGAAACATGGTCAAATTTAATAGCACATCATATATCACGTTTTCCTTATTTTCGACATTAACCCATCACATACTTCATTTCCTTACTTTTTTCTTTTTTCTTTTCTTTTTTTTTTTCAGATTTAGTTAAATTTTTTAATAAAATCTAATATTATTTCAATGATCAAAACAATAACATAGAAAATACTGTAAAGGAAAATAGAAAAATGAAAACATCATTTATAAATGTCAGAATTTTGGAAATTGTAAAATTATATTCCTTAATTAATATTTAAAAATAGTAAGTTGAAAAGTATTTCCGAGTAAGTCTGAACACACGTATTACATTAATGAAAAATAGTTTATTATTGGGCAATTTTGTTAGGTACATGATAACATACTAATTGAATAATCATTCTATTCATCTCTCAGAAGAATAAGATGCTGATCATCTGCCTATTCATCACTAACTGCTTTCCTAATTATCCCGAGATATCTCGGGATAAGTATATATGAACCCGAGATGTCTCGGGTTTATATATACTGCATTGTATTATCATCCCGAGATTTCTCGATTGAATCAAAAATCATCAGTACTGGTTCTTTCATCGCTTTATTAGTTGGTCTGAAACCTAAAATGAAATCTTGAATTTCAAATATTATTGAATCAGTAATATATTGGCTTTTCTTTGGCAAATATTTTGATTATGAATTGATGTTATTACAAATGTGACAAACCGATATAAGGCTAATGTTAATGATAAAACTTCATGCTTTTATAATTATTCATCTGTAAAAATAATTAAAAGTAACGCTTGCATAATATATTGTTTCAGTTCTTTGTAGTTAATAGCAAAACAAAAAATAGCAGGTTTATTTTTAAAAAAATCCTTTTAAAAAATGAAAAGTGAAGGGGTTATTAGGAATTCTTTTGTGAAAAGTAAATAACGAATGTTAAGTATTCTTGAAATCCTTTTTCTTTACTGACTTCTTTTTTATTAGAATAGAATTTTAATAACTTAAAAAGAAACTCTACATCAAAGTATACAATTCTTAGTTGGAGCACTTCCAAACTTTAAACCTAAAAGGGAAAAAGCTACTTACAATCCATTAAAAAATGAAAATAGTTGATCCCAAAGATAATTTATTATTTATCTAATTTTGAACTTGGAAAGTAGTTTCATCATTAATTTTAATAAATAATCTGTAACATTTTTTAAATGTTAACGTTTATTAAACTTTTACGCTGTTTTGTTTTCACAAAGAATCATTAAGTTAAAAAAAACATTTATTTTTTTTATTGTTATAATATAAAAATCCCAAAGCAATTTGCAAATGCATTCAATTTACAAAAAACCTTTGTGAATAAAATATATATGAATGTTTGCTGTGAGCTTTCCCATAAATATATAAATCCTATGTAGTCGAAAAAGTGAAAAATAAAGTATATGTATTTAATTGAATGCTTAGTGTAAAACTCACAAGTCTTTCAAAATATATCGACAAAATTTGAGCTTAAATATTACTTTAATTAATGGGGTTTAATTTTAAAATCAGTGCTTGAGTATAAATTTAGTTTCTCAAAATGCTTAAGAATTAATTAAAAAAATTACTTCTTCCAATATCTAAATGAATTTTAAATTTTATTTATTAATAAGTATTTCAAAGATATTTTAGGAAATTATGTTTCCATTAAGATAAGTTAAACTTTATGATGATGAATAAAAATAAAATGAAACTTAAATAAAATTACATAAGAAACTTTAATTTAAAAAACAATTACATTAAACTGTCAAACAAAACGTGCGTTAAAGTTTGACTTTTTCTATTAATTACAATTTAATGTTTTATAAGGCATGTTAAGACATTTAAATTAGATTTTGGATTAAAAAACTTCTTTGAGTTAGAAGATATGGATTTTGAGCAAATAAAATTTACTATAATATAATACATCTTAATTATTATCACTTTATAAAATGATAATATTTCTAGTAATTATATTACCCTTACTTTTATAGCTTACTAATAGGTTTATTAAAGTAGTTAGCGAAGTATATTATTTAAGTATAGAAATTTGTAGGTGAAAAGAAAGAAATGATATTAAATTTTCAGGCTCTGATATTCTTCTAATATTAAATGATTGACATTTTATTGTAATTAAATTTGTATATATATATATATATATATATATATATATATATATATATGGATATCACATGGTCTTAAACAGTGTTTCGAGTTATAGTAGAAAATTATCGAAAAATTTTTAAATTTGTAGTTTTTTTGAGATTTGAGATTTTTATATTTAGAAATGAATTTTTAGTGGAGATTTGACAAAATTTTCAATTCTTAGGACGTTATTGATCAAAAGAAGAAATATTTTACATTTTAATGTTTCTTTTCTTAGGCTATTTTTTATTGACATATCTTTTGAAAATATGAATTATTTCTCACAGCATTTGTTGCATAGCCTTATAATTTTAAATTGGTTCAAAAAATTTCGAAAGCATAATTATTATTAACCTCAATTACAAAGGTTAATGCATCAGTTTTAATTACTTTACTAGAATTCAATGCCCATTATTGATTAAACATTAGACCCAGCTGTCTTCTCAAAATATTTGAGATAACAGTTATCATAGATTCGAATTTATCTGAAATCAATTGTTAAAACTGGTATACTCACTATCTAGAAATATTTAAATAGTATTACAAGAATATAATTTAATAAAAGAGATAAGACCATCTATAAAATACAATCCTATATAATATATTTTGTGTTCTAAAATATTTTTGCATAGTATGTTTATTTTGATTTATAAATACATAAGTGGATTTTAAATTGCTTTTAAAAAATAAAACTAAATATCATTAATCATTCGACTCAGCAATGATTATCATGTATCACTGCAGATTCCATGTATGCTATGAATGAACTAACTCTATGATTACCTTGAGCATGAGCTCTCATTATACTGTAAGAACTGAATCAGGGTAAGACTAAAATTCCATCGTGGATTCATAAAGATTTTGAGAAGAAAACTAAAACACTATCACCTTATTTGTACGGCTTGATTTATTGTTCAGAGAAAAACGTCACGAAATATATTGTGCAAGTCCTATTGCTATACAGTATGGGTAACCCACCATTGTCTTTACGAATCTCGTCGGATGTTTATAAAAATGTAATTATTATTATACTATTTTTGAAAGGTAGGGTTTGATATAATTGACTTTCCTACAGATGCTACTGAGAATAAATTGCAGCGTCTATCATCAGAAATTAGCATATGGTAAATGCTTGATTATTTTAGGAAGAAGATATGCAGATTTGACGTTAAATGTGAAGGACGGGGCAAAAGTTCATTCATGGATGACGCATTTTGACTTTATGCTCTACAACTTCTGAGACCCTATCTATCAAGATAATAATTGCTTGTCTAACTAATCTTCTTTAGTAAAAATAATTATATGCTGTAACGAATCAAGGCAAAGATCAAATTAGCGCATGCGCGTCAAAATCTCCCAACCTCCTCTTCCCCTCCCCATTATGTTTTTGTTTACTTTTGATTATTAAGAGTAGTTCTCAGAGAGACTGCACACTGGTGGTGTGTTTGTGGCGGTGTCCGCCGATTATAAAGTTATGTTTGTTTTGAAAATTATATTAAGATTATGTATATATTAAAATTTCTTCTCATTATATAAATTGAATTAATTTAAATTAAAACTGTAATCATTCACCTTGCCTCTACGCTTTGCTACAATGTATATTTGCACTTTAATTGTGAATATAAGCACAATACGATATAAATACGACACATTTTTAAAATAATAATATGAGTTAAAATAATTCAACTAAAAAGCATTTACTTCAGAAAATAAGTTTTTATTTTCCAACAAACTTTAATTTTTAAGATATTTTATTCCAACAACTATTTTTTCAGAAATATATATTATAGAAATTTAAGATATTGTTTTCCCATTCTTGGCAAAGATTATTATAAATATATTCAAATTAATTATTGATGAATTTAAATAATTTTCGAAGCACACGTTTTTTGATTATTTAATAGAACGTGCGATCGAAATAAAATCGAATGAATACATCAAAAGTAAAATCAACAATACTTTGGAATGTTTACTGGAAACAAAAAAAAAGATAAATTAATCATGCTCTCTAACTATATATACAAAAAGAATAAGAAAAACAAAATTAATAAAATAAGCTGACAATATTTACAAAAGAAATGATGTTCAAATGGAAATAAGAAATATTCTATGGGAGCGTTCACTATGAATGGAAATATATGAATTACTCTATGCATAAGTGGGATAACTTTGTATATGTTTTCATTATTTCATAAAATATTAATCCTTAAAAATGGTTCAACATTTTATGGAATTAATGTAAGCAATTTCAGCAATGAATATTATAAATAATTAATTAAAACCAAGTTCTATTTTAAACAGTATAAATTATTTTAAATAAACGCATTTAATTTTTAATGACATTTGAGATAAAATGTTTTGTAAATAGATAAAAATGTACTCATAAAATATGGTTTATATTTTCATAGGTAAGTATATATAAAAGAATTTATGTTTTCAATGTATAGAAACTCTTAATTGTCAATTCTTTTATCTTTATAAGATCTGTGTACTCAGATGTATCTGTAAATTATTTTGTCTTGCATTATTGATATTTGCAAAAGTTTTTAAAATAAAAGTTTTTAGTAATATAATATTTAAATGTTAGTATGACGGTTTTAATTAATACTTAGTGATACTATGATATAGTTGGATTAAATAATGGTCATATATTTTTGAGTAAATAATAGTTTAAGGAAAAAAAATTCCTTATTTTTTTGGCCGATGACTGTAGTTAAGCATAGATCACACAATTTCAGATTTATGACCGTTAGAAAGATCACGTGTCAAAAAATAGAAAATGCATATATTACCAGTTTTTCTTTGGTAAAGGCGAAAATACAAGTCAGACAAATGAAAATCGGGAATAGTATTTACCGATACTCTAACATCCAATCATGTATAATTTTGTATATTTGATGATATTAGGTATATTTGACGTTTAAAATGCACCTGGCATAGGTGGGCCCATTACCGAAAATATCGATGTAATTACAAAATTGTCTGATGTAGACCAGCATGTTAACTCTCCAAAAGTTAAATATTAGGCTCAAAACAAACACAATATCATTTGAATAAAGCTAAACACAAACATGTGCATGTATGTCTTAAAGTTCATGTAAAAATAATGAATTTTTTTTCCCAACCTAATATGAAGATTCTGATTTGGGTTAGTAATAATATTTCTTATTGTAGATGATTTTAAATGTTTTACACGTTTTACTACAATTCTAACATTAGATGTTTATGAAGAATCTTCAATATATATATTATATATCAGTCATACTAATGCTTTTCATTACTCCAGAAAATGAAAACTACATTTTCAAAACAGTATTTCACACTATTTTTAATAAATTATTTTGTTTCTTGCATTTTGATCAAATTACAAATTTTTAAATGTTCTCTGGTGGCATTTTATATATATGACAGTAGTGCTTTACTAAAATGCAGTATACAAAAAGAAAATCTAATTCAACTAATATGAATATTACATTCAATATATATATAAGTTAGTTCTTTCCCCATATAAATCATCGTCACAATAAAAAGTCTAAAATGAAACTTTTCTTATTTTTCTTCCACTAAAGGAGAAAATAACAAATGCTGCTGATCTATTTAGTCTTCATAAATCGAATAACTTTTTTTAAAAGAAATCTTGTTTCGTAAATTTGATTTATGATGTAGCTAACAAAACTTTTGTCAAAGAAGGTTTTAGACCGGAGACAAAACTGATCGTGAATGATACATTTAAAATAGAATGGCATCGATTTCCTAGCTTTCTATCCAAGTAAAGAAAGTAAAAGTGTTTTTGTAAGCAAATAATAATCAAAACGCTAAGCATCAACCTCGAGTTAATGTTCTAAAAACTGGATGGAAGCCAATTACTAATCTGATGAAGCTTTTTTTATTTTTATTTTTTTGTGTTTCTCTTTTTTATTTTGAGATTGCCTTCCATTTTTATTAAACAGTAAATACATGAAGCAAGGAATGGCGAATTGATAGTGTTGAAGAGAGGGAAAAATTAGGAAAAGAAGAAAAAATTAATCCCTAATTTATTCGGTATTATGATGAAAGAAGTTTCTGTAGTGGAACATTATCTTCTTCGTGGCGCGGAATTAGAAATGATACGAAAATACTTCCACTTTTGCAAGTAAAATTGTGTTTTGTGTTACTAGGAAAAGTTTTTCTAATGGTGTTTCCTTTATTCATTTCACGTGTTTTTTTAGAAATGTAGGTAGTTCAAATTTATTTTATGAATTAGGAATTGTTTAAAAAATAAAAATTAGAAACAAACACAGATGCATCATACCAATTTTTGAATTTTTTTGGCGACATGTTGCCAAGATTATGTAATTGTGACGTGATAAGTTCACATAAAAAGTTTAATTATCTAAATGATAAATTTTAATCTGATAAATAAAGGTCATAAATTTATATTTATGAATTATGATTTTTAGAAAATTTGTTTAGTAATTAATTAAAATACGAAAATGGAACAAATTATTTTAAATTTCTTTTCGATGACGTAAACACTTGGGTTGCCAAAACAGAATTTTCGACGTATTTCTTATTATTTTTCATCTTTATAACGTCATAATAACCGGGTTGCCAGATAAACCAGTTAATCCGCCATAAATATCTCCAAATTCTAAAATTTTCAGGCGGAATTTTACGGCATATATGACTAGAAATGTTCATGTAATCTAAATTTTTTAATAGCTGGATATAAATACATATCAGAAAAATTTCTCTAGTTTAATAATGTTTTGAATTTTTAACATGATTTAAAAAATGATGATATCTTTTGGATTTCTTCAAAAATAAGTTGTGGAGGATTCTCAATTTGTCAGTTTCATTATAACTATCAATGATGTTTATGCCTCTTCAATCAGTTACCATAGTAACTGAGAGAAGTAGTAACATAAATTTTGGACTTTAAATTTTGAATTAGAATCAACTAGCAAGTAAGTTTAAAATAAAAGAACATTTGAGAAAACTACGAGAAATAAATGCATTGAATGATTTATTAACATGTCCTTCCGTATACTTGCACGATGCATCAAAATAACAGTGAATATACTATTATTTAGCATTAGAAACACAAAATTTAGGCATATTAAATAAAAAAATAAAATTTTTATGGAAAATTATTCTATTAGAAATTGTAATGTCATAATTACATAAATATTTTATGCAAGTATAGGTTAAATGTTTAAGTTTCCTTTCAATAAACGTGTTGCAATCGGTATAATATGATAAAATTAGGAACTATATGCGAAATAAAATAGTTTGTACATAGTCATTAGTGTCAGCAATGTTTTGATAAAAACATATTTCGAAAATGAGAATTGAAAAGATAATGCAGTATGCTTAAAAATGGAGTTTCGATCCAAAATGTTCGATTCTTTTATGCCTCTTGTAGAAATATTTACTAAATACCACCACGTAGAACATAAAGATAAGTTTCTAAATTGCATCTTTCTTTTATGAGTAATTCAAACTTACATTAATTTATCTGAATCTGATAATGAATTATGACTATTTTATTACACACATATAATCAATTATGAATTATATGTGTGATAAAATAGTTCGTATATAGCCATAAGTGACATCAATTTTCTGATAAAAACGTATTCCATATTATAAAAATTGAAAACAAAGTGAAATATGTTTAAAAATGCAGGTTCGATCCAAAATGTTATATTCTTTTTTGCTTCTTGAAAAACTATTTACTAAATAGAATGTAGAATACAAACAATGTAGAATATAAAGATACTGTTCTAAGTTCCATTTTACTTTTATAAATATTTCGAGTTTATATTAATTTATTTCACCAATTTGCAAACAAATTTTTCTTACTAATGTTATGTTTCATTATTTCACGAAGCATTTCATTGTGTGCCCGAGTTGAACCATATAAATTATTGAATTCATAAATTCACACATAGATAATTCGTAACATTTAAAATTCTTATGCACATTTATTACATATTATTGACCACATGAGAATTTTTGTTTACAAAGTTATATAAGTTATATTTAATCAAAAATTCAGGGGTAGGTAAATCTCTCAGAATATAAATGATGCGATTATTAAAAATTCAAATGGTTACTGGAATGATTTAATTAAATAATAAAAATTTAAAAGTAGAAAATTCAAGTCGAAATATAAAATTGAGTTAAAGGGGCTCTTTTCTTAACGAACTACTTAGAATTCTTATCTTTATTTCGAAAATTTGTTCTTTAGATTTATAATTAACAGTCCTGATTTTCAAACGTCTTCAAAGCATGACGTCACAAGCGGAAGTGATGACAGTTCTTCCTTCCTGAAAGTAGAAAATCAAGCTAATTGTGCAATCAAAAAATCTTCTAGAATTGATTTATGAAAAAGAAATTGGAACTAGTTTATCTCGAAATTGAATAAAACCATTTTTATTCAATTACTGTTATCAAAGTCATTGCAATTTAAAAGAAATTTGCATGACTTTTGTCTGTTTACATTTAAAATGAATCCTTTATGTATATAATATATTATCTTCTGCTTCTAAGTTTCTGTATTTCATTTAAATTATGTTTAAACTTTTTAACTTTAGTTTGATATTAATTTTTAAATTTTACATTTATGTACATTTTAATTATATTGTAAACAAATATTTTTTGCTTTTTAAAATTTTAATGTTGCTTGAGTTCCGAAAAAATAATTATTAAACAAAATCTTAGTTTCGGCCGGAACTTCTCCTTTTTTGGATCTTACGCCACAAAATCTAGTCAACGAACCACCATTTTTGTAATTTCTTCATTTTTAATTGCCCATAATAAAAAGAACATATTTCTTATATGTAATTAAGTCTACAATCCTACTAGCTTAATTTTATTTCTTTTCAGAGCTTGGATTCTCTATGTAATAAATTACAAATGTATTACATCAAAATTAACAAATTTACATAATGACTACACATTTATCACATCAAAATTACGTGAGTAAGATTGCAAACTTAATTAGGCCTACCATCCCCTCAATTAGTTCTTTTTTTTCCTGAATGTGGAATTTTGATGTAATAAATTACAAATTTATTACATTAAAATGAAATGATGATACAGTAATTTAAAAAAAATGACTTATTGCACCAAAATTTTCAAAATTATGTAAGTGTGATTACAGATATAATTAAGTCTACCATCACTTCGCTTAGTTCGATATCTTTCCAGAGTGTTTAATTTTGATGTAATAAATTACACATTTTACACTATATTTTTCGTTAAATATTACAATATTTCATTTTCTTTCAATGGGTCTAAAGAGATTTATCAAGTCAAGCATTTAATTTCTCAATGTATTAATTTTTAGATTTCATTCGTTATTAAGGACACATTATTTATTCGTTTATCAAAATGACTTGTGTAATTATTATTTAAACTGCTTTTCATATTATTTTCTCTTGAGCGATAGAAAAATAAACAAGTACGTTCTCAGGAAAATCTTTCGCCAATTTCAATGCATTAGTTTCCTTGGCGAATGTGTCCTTGTTTGGGAATTCAATCAAAACTGTAACTGAAAACAAAATACATAGAGAATGGCATTGAAATATTCAGAAACAAAACATCATCCAAACACAACTCTTTCGATCCAAATATATCTTTCTACATGAATTCAAAATTCCTAAGTAAAAACTTTAGGCGTTTACATCCCAGGGAAATTTAGAGCCGAGTAAAACAATAAATAACTGTTACTTTTCTGAACGTGTTTTATGATTATTTTATGAAACGATTCTTTGTAGGATTACATTTTTTACTTGCAAAGATATACATAATTCAGAAGTAGAATTCGAAATTCAAATACAGTTACAGTTTAAAGATGTTCACTGAGAGTTATGCATATAAATGAACTTGAAATAAAAATCTTTCTTTGTTCATATGCGTGAATTCTCTTCCAAACTCATTTAGATTTATTCCAAGAGAAAAGAAGAATTTTATGCTTCTGCCTTATTTGTAAGAGATTTTGCAGTTTTGCCATCTGTTCAGAACAAATTGGACACTATCCATATTTATTTTTTAGTGTAAAAATATTTTCTTTCCCTATTTAAGGTAATTTTTATTTTTGAAGAGTTATTAATGATACTGTCGACTGTAGTTAATGTAAAAAGACAAATTCTTCTGGTTTTTTTTTTTTTTTTTTTTTTTTTTTTTTTTTGTCCATATAAATGGAAATAAACTCTAATCTCAATGTATTATTCTTTATCACATTTTCACTTAATAGCAAATATTTATATTGGAATACAAAGGCATTTTCTAATCGAGTGAATAATAAAATGTAACAACAAAACAACTCAACCAAATTTTTCTTCACGGTCATTTAAAATTCAGCTCTGAATATTCCACATGAAATTTATCTATAATTGAAGCAAAAAAATTTCCTCATAATTTTGTCATTAATAGCACGTATATTTTTAATTATTGATTACTGGTAAATTTTAACTTTTTATACAAATATAGTGATAAAATTCTGATTCCCTTTTAAAAAACTCTGCCTGGAAATAAATTTTCCTGAATCCGTATGTGACTAGTGTCATATTGAAAAAATGGCCTTGTTGATTAGGGCGTCGTTCTCGTTACCCGAAGATATTGAGTTCGAATCCCGGTTTATCCGAAGATCTATCGAATTCATTCACTAATGTCAACTGAGGCACGTAAAATATGTCGTGGTCACAATGTCCAACATGTTTCCATTCCAAACTGATATCTCTTCGGGGTGTTGGGAGCCAGGTCTTCCCTGGCTTCCTATCTCTAAATTAAAAGACCCAGATGGTGCTGCCATCCATGAGGCAAGTTCTCTGTTATAAATAGAAGACGCTCTTTTTGTCTTCATTCGCCCAGTTCTTAGCGGGAGGGCTTGGCTTTGCCAAGTGTTATAAGTAACAACAACATTGGAAACATTAAACACGCAGACCAAATGATGCAAAAAGGGACCAGTGCCATGAAATGACCAGTGCAAAAAGTGACCAATGACCATTTATTTGCAAATTGATTGATTAATGTATGATAAATCTTCGACAGATGTAAATTAAACTCTGACAAATGTGTCATACACGAGATCATTATGACCTAGAATTAAAACAGTGATATTCGCATTATATAATTTTATGCGAAGGTCCCTGTTTTGATTCCAGCTACTTATGAATAACGGGGTGTGAATGTTTCGTTTCTGCTTTTTGAATGCAACCCCTTCGGGTGGATGCTTGGTAGTTTTCCGGGTTTTCTCCCTTGCGATATGTGAATAGGGATTACTACCTTTTTCTGGTAAGAAATTTACGAGATGAACGTTAAGATGTCTTACAATAATCCTGAGGCTTCTAAACATTTCACTACGCGTTATCAAATATATATCATAGGCTTAATTGAAACTGTATGATTGAAAATAGGTGGTAATTATTGAAAATATGTAAATATCCCATTAAGATATTGAAGCACATGTTGCAAACTGTTTTAAAAATTTATAAGAATTATTAAATTTAAAATGATATACAAACATATCGTTTTGGTTATCACTATATATTATTATATCACTAATAACAAATTCTTTAAGATCTCACATAGTTTTTATATAAGATATGTTCTAATGAATTCAATTTACTTGTATAACTTTTTTTATTTTCCTTTAAATTAGTTCTAGTTTATTTATTTTGGATGTTTAACTTATACATTTCTATTTATCATATGCACAAAATTCATATTGATATACGCTTTGTAAACAATTATTATTGCTACTATATCATTAAAGTATTTGCATGCTTTTATTTAAACACGTACTCAATTACATTTGATATGGTTTGGAATTTAAATAAATTTTATTTATTGTTTAACATTGATTTTAAAAATTGTAATAATTTAAAATTATTTTTCTTAAAAACGAGAAAAACTTTATTACAATATTTTTATGGATAAATTATCCACCACAAAAATATTGATAATTTTCCCACAGAAACAATTAAAAACTATTTTGTTGTTACAAATATGTAAAGTTATGCAATATTCAAAACCATTTATGTTAAATAATAGTTATATAATGAGAAATTTACATTTAAAGCCGAAATGATATTTTTCGTGGGGAAATTTTGTAACAAATTTATGTGAATAATTAAGTTTATTAAATGAAAATAGAAACATTTTTTTAATTTTTAACCAATTAATTTTTTTAAATAAGGAATATATTTTTATTTGATGAATAATAAATTTAAGCAATACATATCCAATTATATTATTTCTTTTCTAAGCTAATTTATGCATTTTAATTTCATACTTTCTTTAAAGTTAATTTTCTAAGGAAAACAGATCTTTAAAATTTCAATACCATTGAAATTTTGTTGTGATTAGATTGAGATTTGGTTTACGACTTTAAAGCAAGACTTTTTTTGTTTTAGTGAATCAAACCATTTTATTTTAATTATTACTTCTCTTTAATGAGTATTCATATATTTTAACCTTAATTTTACGATTATTATAGTGATTAACTTTTACCACCTTTAAAAATAAACTTTATAAGTAAATATTTATTATTTTTTAAAATACAATCCGGAAATTTTTATTAATTTTCTAGCAAATTTTTTTGATACTTTCATTTTGCATTTAGTCTAGCTAAAAATACTTTTCTGAAAATATTGATGCTTTTATGCAGTTTTCATTTAAAAGTACAAAATAAGGCATCAAATAATAAAAAGTGAAACCAGTTTAAATTTTTTATATGGGGTTAAGGAAGCTATATTTATCAATAAGTTATGAAAATATTTGCCTTTAAAGTGTAAACTGATAACAAAAATTTCTACAGATGCAAGGAAATAAATTGTTATCTCCAATAAAGTTTTTATTGTATAACTATAAAAAAAATAATTATTTCATTAAAAACATAAAATATTTTAAATTTATTTTCTTTAAAATATTTCACATCGCTAAAAAATTATCAACTGGAAAAAAGACATAGTTAAGCGAAAAGAAATTTAAAATAAGTCCTCATTTAGTAACTAGTGTTCATTTTATTCAAAACAAAAACAATTTCAATTTACCATGCTCCAAGAAAATCCAGCTTTAGCTTTAATAATACATTGCTTGCAAAGTAATAATAAAAAAAATAAAACTATTTTATTCTATTCAAGCGAATTCTCCGACATTCCCGTTGAACAAATGTCACATATTGAGCTGTAACTTGATAAAAGCCAACTGCGACCGATAAAATGCTAATAAACCTATCAATTCTTATTTCCATGAAATGCTTTGGTAATGAAACAAAATTTAAAACATTGTTAGTTCATTTGAATATCACCATGGAAACATGATTTTGCTTAACGGTGAAGTTTTCCTTTGTTCAAAGTGAAGCTATTCGCAGGCAATGTTTCATCAAATTAAAAAGTAGCGAGTCATTATTTAGTTGGGAAGCTATAATTATATTTTATTTTATCTTATGATAGGTGTAGAAAGAAAGTTTATATATTATAAATAATTACTAACTTTCTACGCATTTTAGTAAAAAAATACAGTTTATCATATTCAATATTTTAAACATTTGGTTTAATATTTACATTTCTGTGTGATAAAGAATTCCTTTCAAGTAAAATTTATAAAAAATCAAATCTTACATAAAAGTCAAATTCTTATGAATTATTTTTTTGATAAAAAAAATTATTTGAAAGTTCATTTGGAGTTTTTTCCTTTTAATCGCTTAGAAAACACATTTTCTCAATTGTGAAAATGAAAATATGAGTAAAAAAATCTAATTTCGAATATTTTTCTTGTTTATAATATAAAAATGCTTTTTAATGAAAATAAATCTAATTAATAGAATTTTAAAATAGTTCAATTTCTTCAACACTAAATTAAAAATATTATACAAAGCTTGATTAATATTTCATAAATCAACTTTTTTGCATTTTTTTTTTAAAAAAAATATCTAACATCATAAAAAAAGCGAATTAATCTTCATTTTGTGCAGATAATATTTTTTTATGCCGAATTCTTCGGGAATAATATTTTCACTCACATTTGGCTGCTTTCATTATAATGAGAGGGATTTTTATTTCGCCAAATTCTCATCTGACTTAGGAATCATTTTAGATTTCTTTTTATTCTTGATTTTCCTATTTCAAAGAGCGTAATTTTTCTGTCTTTATTACGTCATTCAGTTTTCATTTCTGCATTCATAGAATTGAAATATCTTTTAAAAAATATTTTATGATACGCCAGCATTTTTGATCAATCGAAACGATTTTCAGATAAAAATATTTTAATTATGGAAATTTTTCCTTTCCTTTTTCACGGAATTTAACTAGTTTTGCTGATCAATTATTTGAATGCGCTGATATGAAAAAATAAAATTCCCTTTTAAATCTCAGCATATTTTTATGGATATTGAAAATTGTTATCTTTTTTAAACATGACTTACAAAAATGGCTGTGAGAGCATACTAAATATTTCACTAAAATTTTTAAAATGCAAATGAAAATATATTAAATAATAATAAAATGAGAAACATTTTCTAGTTACATAGAAAAAAAAGAATATATAATTATTCAAAGAAATATTAAAAAAAATATACATTTTCAAAATCGATAATTTAAAACTGTCTACTCTTTTTAAAACTCCCTTTTCTGTTAAAAGGATATAATAATAATGCTTTTATTTTTAAACATTTTGAAGTTTACTTTTTGAATAATTTCTTTTTTAATTATAGTTAAGAAATCTAATGGGAATTTCTTTGGTTATTTTATTGATGATTATTTATCCCAAATGTATTCAGTATTTATTTTCAAATGTAATACTCTAAAGATTTTTTTAATTTAACTTTAATAATTGTATCAGGTAAACTATGAAATAATAATTTTGTTATAAATTTTCTTACAAAAAATGTTATCTAATAAAGACTGTTTCAACTCTTTTGTTATGCGAAGAAATATCTAATTTTTTGCAACTGTTATCTTTATATATTCATATATTTTATTTACACAAATATATATTTATCTCTATCTGTATATATCTGTATATATATATATATATATATATATATATATATATA
>JAPDSC010003461.1:0-11984 GCA_026290005.1 Latrodectus geometricus
CCCCCCCCCTCCTCTGCAGTGGAGAGTCGAAGTGACATTAATTGATGGTCCACCAAAGTATGGAAAATGCGCTCCAGTATGGAAAATGCGTTCCCGCGCGAGAATCTCGAAAACTCGAAATTATAAGAAACTAAATCAACGATAACTTCTTTTAAGTTCCAAAATAACGATAACTGCTTTAAAGTTCCGGATGTTCCAACAGGGCCGGTGCTAGCAGCTTCGCCGCCCCGGGCAATGAGGTAAAATGCGCCCCTTTATAACAAAAATTAAAAGCGAACCTAAACCCTTTCCACAATTAATGGTAAAATGAAACGAGTAAAAAAATTGCAATCATCAGCAATGCTGAAGTTTTGATTAGCAAAAAATACTAACTTATTTATTTATGTTTTTGGCACTAAATTAAAATTAGTGTTGCGCAGAAAAAAGGGAGAGTCATTTCTGGTGCATAATTATAAAATACAGAACAGATATTTAAAAAAAAGTAAAACAAATTATAAAACCACTAAATATTAAAACTGTATTACATATTAAAAATGCATTTAATCCGAGAGTTGAAATAAAAAGTGTTTTTTTTTTTTTTCACTTTTAATTCTGAAAATTGTTTTATAATTTCTTTAACATTAATTTTTTCAGCCAGGTCATGTTCGACGGCTATTGTTGTAAAGCCGTTTAGTCGATCCTTGGTAGTTGTGGAGCGTAAAATATTTTTAATTAATTTTAATTTGGTGAAACTCCTTTCTCCACTTGCCACACTTATTGGGAGAGTCAACAATATTCTTAAAACTATACCAAGATTGGGAGCAAAATCCATGTTCGATATGAATTTTAAAATCTCAACTGGACTTTCTTTTTTGTTTAGCAAAGCCAAAACAGCTATTATCTCGTCTGCCAAGTCAAGCGCGTTTATATCGGATGAATTCCCATCAGTCAACACTGTTTCTAAATCTTTACAATACTTTATATGTCGTTTTGAGTAATATCTTTTAAATCAGAAATATTGTATATTGTCCGGAAACATATTTTAATAATATGGTCCATCGAAAAGTTGATGAGGAAAAAAACAGATATATTTTTTGGACTATATTAAAAAAATTGGCGGCTTCGAAGGATGCTTTTGCCACGTCATTAACTACCAAAAATGCTCTTGGATTTAACGCATTTATTCTAGATTGTACTCCCGATTTACTGCCTCTCATGTTGGCCGCATTATCGTAAGCCTCTCCCCTCATATCCTGCATATTCAATCCCAATGTTTCAAATCTTTTAAGTATTAGAGCTGAATGTTCATATCCTATATACCTTTCAACCGGAAGAAAGCCTAAAAAGCTTTCATTAATTTTAATGGAAACCTCCTTGGGATTGGACTTGTCAATGGATACATACCTTACTAAAACTATCATTTGCTCGATCTTGATGATATCAGGAGTGCAATCTAGAATTATTGAATAATATTTAGCTTTTTTAATATCAGTAATAATATGAGATGTTATATTTTCAGCTAAAAGAATAATGAATTCATTTTGAATTTCTTTTCCGAGATAGTGCACGTTAGCTTCTTCTTTTTTAAGCACTCTGCGGATATGCTCTTCTATTACTGGATCAAACTGAGCAATTGAGTAATTGAATAATTTGTAAAAAATTACCGTTACCGAAATCGTAAAGTTTGTCACTTGTACCTCGGAGGGCTAAGCAATTTTGAGCAGGCATTTTTATTGTTGAAACAATTCGTAGAAGCACCTCGCCCCAATAATTTATTTCTGCGGTAATAAGTCTTTGTGAATGACTGTCAATCGTTTTAGAGTACTGTATTCTTTGACTTAATTCAATCCAAGACTTTTGACTTTCGATATGTTTTTTAGAGGTTTCATGTTGATTTAAATTCTTACCGAGGTGCTTCCAATATTTAAAACCTCCAATAAAAAGGAAACTTAAAGTAGAGCCAAAAAGAAACAAATTTTTGTTGTATGTTTAAAAAACACCCTGTATATATACAAGGTGTTATGGGTTTGATTCCAAATATCTTAATGCATAAAATTCCTTTTAATTTCACTTCATTCATTTTAAACAAAAAAGTTTAGTATATCATGAGTCAAAACTTAATTATTTTAGAAAGAGAAAATGTTTAAAAGTTTGAGAAATTTAATTTTAGGGCCAATTTGCCGCCCTCTAAGGTTGCCGCCCCGGGCAGGGGCCCGGCTTGCCCACCCCTAGCGCCGGCCCTGGTTCCAAAATAACGATAACTGCTTTAACGTTCCGGAAGTTCCAAAATAACGAACGGTAGAAACGTTCTACAATAACGTAACGACTTAAGAAGTTACCAACAACAGAATGATTTGAGCTGTTCAGCAGGAAAGAAAAACATTATCTTAATAACAGAATTTCTCAAGAACGCGTTTTTCGTTAAACGGTTATTAAGCAATATTTGTTCCTAAATGACAGTTCCACCAAATAACGACCATCTCTAGTATGTACATAAATTGTGTCGTTCTTTTTCAATAAAATAATTATAACATTCCGGCTGCTTCAATGAACATTACTATAAAATACACTACAATAAATTGGTGACGAGGATAAACAAATATATCATGGATGTAGAACAATTTTCAGCTTTATTAAAGGTAATTACTGCTAGCAATGATCGACTTGCTGATCTTATTTTGAAACAAGAACGAAGTAAGGATATTCCAGATCATCAAGAAAAAGGTGAAAAATTTTTATCAAGTTTCGAATGTTTTAATTCTTCAACCGAAACATTTTTGCAGCATAAACAATGATTTTAAAATTATTTACAAATCAAAAATGTTATCGAAGATAAACAGTTGTGTGCTAAAATATTACTGAGAACTGCATTGGATCTGAACATTATAATTTGTCGTATTCTTTACTCAAATGTCATAAAGCGAGATTTTTCTCGAAAACGAAACAGGTCAAATTCTCGACATACATTTCTTCAACATTAAATTTTCGTGAACTTGGTATTTATAACACATGCTTACGATGCTGTCGTTCAAATCACCTTTCTCGAGAATGTCGTGCTGACATAACAAAATTATACTGTACACTTTGTGAACGAAAGGGACACGGTCAAAAAGTGCGTTTATCAATTGAATTTCCTTATCCTTTTTATTTTTCTGCTATCTGTTGAAAAAGATGAATATGTTACAAATGTTGATGCAGTCAATAATTTTTCTTATAGAACTAAAGTTGTTGATGTTTTCAAATTTTCTACTGATTCTGAAAAATTCTGGGTTAATGTGCAGATAGAAGGAAAAATACAAAAATTTGAAGTCGATTCCGGACCAGAATTTTCACTTTTGCCTAAATAAGCTTTCGATTTACTAAATTTAACAAAAGTTTTGCAGCCTACAAACGTAAAGTTTCGATCTTACACTCTCGGAATTTTCGAACCATTAGGTTTAGTCCAAGTTTCAGTCAAATATAAAAATCTGACAAGTACAGAAACTTTGAATGTAGTTCCAGATATATTTACATCAGTGTTGGGAAGATAATGGATTCGACATTTAAAAATAAATTTATCTGATATTGATACATTTAATCAAACTGAAGAAATTCAAATAAATGCTGTCAATATTTCTAATATTATTGATGACATAATAAAACAATTTCCTACTGTGTTTGAACAAAAAGTGGGAAAAATACCTGATTTCACGTGCTCATTAAAACTCCGAGAAAATTCAAAATCTGTATTTTTAAAAGTTAGAGAAGGGCCTTTTGCTTTACGGGAGAAAGTTGACGAAGAACTTAAAATACTTGAACAAGATCAGATAATTACAAAAGTAGATTGTAGCGATTGGGTTCTCCTCTTGTTGTTGTACCCAAGCCTGATGGTAGCGTTCGATTATATGTTGATTATATAAAGTAGCTGTAAACCCTCAACTACAAGGTGCACATTATCCAAGCCTAAAGATAGATGAAATATTAAACAGCCTTCGAAACTCTAAATTTTTCTGCACTCTAGACTTATTTAAAGCATATTTACACGTAGTGGTTGATGACCAAAGCAAGATAATTCAAAATATTTCTACACATCAAGGAACTTTTCAAATAAATCGTTTATCTTTTGGTATCAAATCTGCTCCTAGTGAATTCCACAGAATACTAGATCAAATATTAATGGGTCTTCCAGGTGTATCTACGTACTTTGATAATATTATAGTTCATGGAGAAACTTTTTCAGAATGCCGTGTTCATCTGATCAAATGCTTGAAACGTCTTCAAAAATTCAATTTGCGTGTAAATAGTTCAAAATGTCATTTTTTCAAAGACAAAATTTCATATTTAGGCTATGTAGTTCAACAAAATAAAATATCAAAATGTAAAAAAAAAAAAAAAAAAAACCCCAGAAATCATTATTTATGCTCCGCGACCGAAAAATATCGAAGAACTGAAACGTTTTATAGGAATGGTAACCTATTACTCTAAATTTCTCCCAAATGCATCATCTCTGATTTATCCTTTAAGACAACTTCTAAAGAAAAATAAAAGATTACGCTGGTCTTTTAACTGTGAATCTGCATTGCCATACTATAATTCATATGCATTATATTCTACTACTGCTCAGAGCTTTATCCTTTTTCATTCTGCAATTTCTCTCTTTAATATACTTACATACGTTTTAATTGTAAAATTTGAAAATACACAATTCGTATTTCAAAAATATTTTTTCAAACATTCAAGTTTTTGATTATACTTTGATTAATGACATAAATTTTATTTTTTCAGGTCTGCAGTCCTGATGAACAGTTCCTTAGAGAATTCTTTTACCGCTTTTATCGAATCTTTTATGATAATATTAAAAATTCCGTTGATTATTTTTGAAGTTGTTTTAGGATTTTTTCCGTTACAAATTCATAATACATTTTTTCATTGATAGGTGATTTTCTATTGATTTATTGAACAAAAAATTCTTCAAGTATACATTCAATACGATTCTTAATTTTTTATTTCTTCGTATAATAGTAAAATGTTTCACGTGAATTAGGAAATCCATAGTGATTTTTTCTAGACCCGATATTTAAAATCAGATGGACAAAGGTTTAGCTTCCAACATAATACTTAAATGATTAATTTTTTATTCCTATGTCCTAGAGCAAGGATGGGCAAACGTTTTCGATCGCGGGCCAAAAATTGAAAAAATAAAGTTTGGTGGGCCAAGATGAATTTTTCTAAAATTTTAAAAATAATAAACAAATATTTAATATATAAATGAGATGAATGAAATTGCGATTTCCTTTTTAAAAGTTCCTTATATTGAGGTTCGAAGTGAGATGTACTGATTCTAAGGAACGAGGCTAAATGCTCATCTGTCAGTCTACTTCTGAAATAATTCTTTCTAAGTTTCATAATTGAAAACACTTGTTCCCAATACATAAGATGAAGCAAACATAGCACTGATTTTCTGGGAATGAGATATTAAATTTGGGAAACTTACTTTCGATTATGATTTGTAAAACTCTAACTTTGGCATATTTAGAAACAATTGCTTGAGATGATTGTTACATTGAAACTCAATTAATTCAAGCTGCAAATCTGACCTGACTGCTTCACAATTTACATTGAATGGCATGGTAAAAATATCCAATTCTGCTTGAATGGCACTGAAATCTGCTTTCGAACTCAAAATGCAGTTTTTTCAAGCTATCTTCATAATTTATAAGGTTCTCTTCGTTTACTGAGGGTATTGAATTTAACTTAGGGAAATGAGATAAGTCGTTCTTACCTAGCTGCACAGCAAATATTTAAGTTTTAGTTTAAAAGCTTTGAGATGTGACCAAATATCATCGATAAATTGATTTTTCCCTTGCATCTTGACATTCAAGTTGTTCATATGACAAAGAAGATCTGTGAAAAAGGCTAAGTCTGAAAGCCATTTTGTATCTTTTAACATTTCGCACTCCGCAGAACACTGTTTCTCATGAAAGAACGACACAATGTCGTCTTTCAGCTGCCAAACTCGCTCGAAAACACATCCTGCACTAAGCCACCTTACTTTCGTGTAATACAGTACATCAGAGTATTCAGATTGTACTGACTGAAGGAAATCTCGAAATTGCTTGCAAGTAAGCCCACGAGATGGAATAGTATTTACAAGCTTCACGACTGTGTCAAGTACGGGTTTCCTATTCAAAGCCGATTTACACAGAGCATCTTGATGTATAACACAATGTAGAAAAACAACATTGTTCCCGGGATAGTTTTGATTAAAGAGTACAACAAATCCAGATTTTTTTCCTGTCATATTTGGTGCTCCATCGGTCGTAATATTACATATATTTGTTATAAGCACTTTCAAAGTTAAAAGCCCTTCCTGAAATTCACGAAAACTATCATATCCCGTTGTAGTTCCCTTTAAATGCACGCCATGGCATGCACGCCAGTTCCTCAATAATTTTAAAGTTCTCATCAACACCTCTTATAAATAATTCTACTTGAGCAGTATCATTTATATCAGTGCTTTCATCCATAGCTATGGAACAAAATTTAAACTGGCCAATCTTTGACTCTAATTGCGATGCCACATTTTTATCGATGGCTTCCATTCTAGAAGTCACCGTTTCTCGAGATAAGCTTACAGTCTCAAAATTATTTTTCTTGTCTGGACATAATACATCACCAACTTGGAGCATGCATTGTTTAACGAACTCCCCATCACTGAGAGCTTTGTTATTTTTAGCAATATTGTATGCTACAATGTAACTTGCATGTGTAGCTGCTTCTTGAATACTGTTTACCTTCTTGAAAAAATTTTGCTCGCCTGATAATTTTTTACAAAGACTTTCTGCATTTTTTTTTTTTTTCATATTTGGACATTGCTTTGTAATTGGAATTCTTATGCTTAGATGTGAAATGACGGGAAATGTATATTCTTTGAAGACTGCTACTGCTTCATTGCAGATAAGACACACTGGTTTATCTTTTACAACTGAAAAAAAATATTTCCAATGTCCATTCATCATTAAAAGCGTGGCACTCTGAATCAACTTCACGTTTTTTAGTAGCCATTTTGAGGTTGAAATATTTTACAAATAACCCAAACAAGCACTAGCTACGCTATAATTTTAATAATTTCACCACTGTGTGTGTGTGTTCACAATGACGCTATATGTCCACAATCTTTCAACACGCAATCAATAATATTAGAACTCGCGCCAAAAGAAAAAGCCGCTAGATGGAGCTTAAAATGCGCAGTCTGCCACATGTGAGGTCTAATTAACCTATATTGAATTCCCATATGTCTGCTCCACAAGAAAAAGATAACGCTTGTTGGCGCCCATCAACAGCTATAACTAACAAATAACTTCCACTTTTAAAACTTTACCTATTGAAAACTGCCTGTGTTTGCTATATAAAAAATATTTCTTTCGATTTATGTTTTGTAGAACAAAAATAAAGAATGTAAACAGATTACCAGCTGTTTGAAAAAAAGGAAGAAAAAAAAGTAATATTTAAATAAAGTAGAAAAGGAGATGGATATATAATATTTTTTTTAATTTGCCTCTGACCGACAAATTAAAATTCTATCCGCGGGCCGGATAGAACCTTCCGGCGGGCCGGAATTGGCCCGCGGGTCGTAGTTTGCCCCTCCCTGTCCTAGAGATACCATTTTAAATGTAAAAAATTATTTTCTTTTTGTAGGAAAGGTAGTAAAATTATTATTTTCTAACACCTATACAATAATGTTTTAATTTTTAAAATCAGCTTAGCTAATTTTTATGTGTCTGAGAAATTTTTGAAAGAGGTTTCAATAAAAAGTGAATACATTGCACCAATTTATTCGAGAGGGTGTAACATTTTGTCGTTAAAATCATCTTAGCTCTCTCTATTTGTATATTAAACTTAGAACTATTTTCTGTATTTTCAATGATTCGTTCCTATAAGCTAATTTGAGTACAATACAGGAAATCATGGGTTGGAGTCCATCATTCTTTGATATGCACTCTAGGCGTAAGAAGTAACAGTAACAGTTTAAGTATTTAAATTAAAATGTCTTTTTGATCATTTATTTATTAAGTATTATATTTCAACTCAGCTGTTTGCTATTCAAATATGGGCAACATTTTTTTTATAATATATAATTATTAATATCATTTATACTTTAATGAATGTAAGTTAGAAAGAATATATTTTGTTCATCAATTTAATATTTTTTGGAGAAAAGTTTATAAAATATGATCTAAATTTTACTATTATCTTGAGCCTTATTAAAAATGAAACTATGTGACATGGATAATTTTGCAATAAATTCTTCAATTACTTAAGTGAAACGAAGCATATTCTTCTAGAATATTTTTATAAACATCATATAAAAGATGTATTTAAAATTTATTTTTACAAAAATATTTGCGTATTAATTATTTGATACTTCTAATAGGTAGCGCCATCTAGTGTCACTTAGTGTTGTTAACAGCACTCACGGAGAAATATTTACCGTAATCATTTTAATTTGCTTCATCACAGTGAAAGAAACTGAAGTATTTTATACCACGAGGTAAAAATCCCTTTTAGTGATTTAATTCAAAAAGGAAAGAGGAAAACCTCAACTATCACGAGGATTTGAAAGGGAATTCTTTATTCATCTATATTTTCATGTATTTCAATATATTATAAAATTTTAGGATTAATGTAATTTTTTAGCTTTTTATCCCTCAACAGGTGATATAAATTTTCAAATTATTTATTTCATGTTCAAAATTTTATAATTTTTCAGTTTTAGCTTCTTTTAAAATGCTCTATTGTATTTGCGTTCTAAAACAATAATAACGATTATTTGAGCTTTGATCAATTATTTGCTTCTTGCAAATAAATGATCAAAGCTCAACTAATAACAATCCTAAAATTTTTTGGTGGAAATCTATTCAGTAGCAAACAATATATTTTCTATATTCTAACTTTTTGTTTTGAATTATATACATTTTAAAGTTCTTTTTCATATTATTTAATGCTGATGCATCGTTTGTTGTGGAGAAATATATCAAAATGATTATAATAGTTGTTCATCGTTGATTGTAATGTAAGCATTTTGTTACATGTACTTCTCAGTTGTTGAACTTTTCAACCCATCGACAGATAAATGGTTCCTGAGTTCGATTCCCGCATTGGAAGTTGTTGTTAGTAGCTGATTGAAATCCATGTAAATCCTTATGTAACGAATCCAGTCAGCCCTAGTGGTATAATGAACCATACCAAATACCAACAAAGTTGAATCTAAGCAATTGCAATTTCAGAATTTTCTGTTTTCAAACCATAGAGACTAGACTAAATATGTTAATTTTCCCATAGAGATCCTGTCGAGGACTTAATTCAGATTTCTTTTCGAAAAATCAACCAAACACAATTGATTTATTTTTCCAAATCCCATTCTTTAATTCTAGTCATTCATAATCAAAGAGAATGACAGAAATCAAACATCAGAGTTTTAAATATAAATTAATAATATATTAAGAGATAGTCAGATTCTCAGCTATTAGCATTAATTTGTTACATGTTTAATTTTACAAACTAAAATATCTAATTAGCTTTCATTAACAAAATTTGTAAGCATTTTGTTAATGACGAGATTAAACGCTAAAGATTTTACTTAATGTACCAATGAACTTTCTATTTCAGCTGTCAAGGGATGGATTATTAATCTATAAGATGACTTTAAAATTTTGTATTTTAAGCTGCTAAATTCAAAATGCTGTCACTAAGCTATATTTAATAAATAAAGAGGTGAATAATAAAGAATTTAAAAATTTATAAAGCCTAATTTAAATAAGTTTAATTATAATATTAAAAGAAAAAAAAAAATAGAAATTAATAGCAATATTACAAAAAATAAGAAATAAAATTGATTCCTAAAATCTCTAATTCTTCTCTAAAATTACTGAAAGTAATGAAATAATGATTCTAGTAGATGAAATGAAATAGATTTTTTATGCTCATTTTTCATAGAAATAACCAGATCTGCCAAAATATTTTTCGCATTAATTAATTCATAAAATTTCATCATCTTCCCTGAATAGTAAGAATAATTTATTTATTTCAAATGATAAAACAATTGGCTACGAAATCATTCGTTCTCTGTCGTTCCAATGCCTCTGAAGAATACATATTAAAAATTCAAGTGCAGGGCAGATGGTTAGCGTTAAAAATTGGAATTTGTTAACACAAAGGACACAAGGGAGAAATCCAAAGCAAACAGTCATTGCCTGTCATGGGAAAAGTGCCACACTCGCATTTTTAACACCATCATTAATAACCCCTTAATTAGGAAAGAATATGGCAATATGTGGCACATATTGCCTTTTGTTTTATTCTAGCAGCATACCTTCTCGCAATCAGTAATCTTACTGAATTTAAAAAAAAGGTCTCTGAAAGATTCCGTCAGCAGCCTCATTTCCAAGCACCCCACAATAAGTTGGAATACACTGGAAGAAAACTGGCCTTGAAGGACTACAAAGAGTGGACATTGTCTGTTAGCAACAGATTGGAGAGTCGAAGTCAGGTAAGAAAACCGCTGGACAGTTAATGTGAGGGGAACATAGTAAGAAACAAGATCTCCGTTTCCAGCATCAAACAGGAATCATGAATCCCTAAGGGTAAATGTTTTCAATTGTAGATAAAGCCCTGTAAGAGTAGAGATAAATTTCAACTTCATGTATTCATATGAATACTAGTGCTACAGAAATTTGTAATGTTTGGAAAATATACATTTCGAATGTAAAGTTAAGCTACACACATATAAATTGCAGTTACCAGCATTAAATAATTTTTTTTATTATTCAGTGCTGGAAACTACATTTCTAATTTATTAACTTCTTAAAAAATAACTTAAGGAATTTTGTGAATTGATATCAAATATTTCAGACTTTTGAAGTTGAATTTTATTACATTACAAAGTTAAAAGTTCAAATAATATTCTTTATTGATGTGGGAATACATATAATCTCAATTTAAGAAAATCGTGAAATGTTAATACTCAAAAATTTATTATATCAATATTCAAAACAATAATTTAATTTAAAATTCTACAAAATTTATTTGAAAGCAAATAAATATCTATTTTTGATCCCTTATTTACTTATACTTTATAAAAATATTTTTTTAATGAATTAATGTATTGTATATATAATTTATTCTTCCTTTCCAAAATTAAACATATAAAATTCAAAAATGAAAATTTTCACCTTGTAATAACAGAAATACATGAAGATTATAAAAGATATTTTTGATCTTATAATGTAAGTTTAAAAACATTTATATCATTTCAAATAAGATAAGTAGGATGAATACGTCAGTAATTAAAAATAGCTTATCCTTATTTTCTTTAAATAAAAAGGGACACAAGCTCTTAACATATAACTAAGAACAAAAGCTAACATTTTTATTTTCAATTTAAGTGCTTCATTAAATATCAGCTGAAAAAAATTGTTTCTCTTATAGAAAACTTAATGGGTAATTTTTTTTATTCAGTTAATTTATTTTTAATCTAATTAAATAATGAAAAAAAATGTTTTGCGAGGAACGTAATATTAACTATAAATATTAATGCACTTTTTAAATGTGATATTTTTGAGTGAAATAATAGTTTGGGTAACAAAACTTTCCCTCCCCAATAGTTATCAAGTTTTTTGAGTGGATTTTTAAAAAAATAATATACAATGTTTGGAAACAGTTCATAAAAATGGACTTCATGCAGGGATAGTTTTTAATATTATTATTACATATAAACTGTATTTAGTAAATATTACTATTTTTATTTGAAAAAGCTTTTAAACATTTTTTATCAACTTTCATTTTTAAAAATTCTTTATTTTTTACAGGGAAAAAGTATTAATAAATTCTTTCATATCTTATTAAAAGTACAATTTATAAAAAAAAAAATTGTGTATTAGATTAAATACATCGCACACCATCTTCATCATTGGTAAATATATATATTAAATTTTTTTTAATTAATAAGGAGAGAAATTGTCATTTTT